>WEKX01017356.1:61228-102119 GCA_013390025.1 Pitta sordida | reverse complement strand
TCCCTGGGTGGGTATTCGCTTGGGAGTTGGACTAGATGATCCTGTGGGTCCCTTCCAACTCAGAATAACCTGTGAACCTGTGACATCCAGTATTACTCCTGTCTCTCTCCCCGACTCTTGTTCTCTCATGTCTATTAAGAGTTTCAGGAAATGCGATCCCAAATGAATGTGAATAGTTTCTAGCTCTGACAGTCAGGAATAAATCTCTGTGTTGTAGGCCACATTTAGATCTTCTGCAGGAATGTCTTTCAGTCATCAAGGTATGACAAAGTGTAAACAGGTGGGGAGAGAGCACAAAGGATATATTCCTGTGGTTTATAGGTTTTCGACATTGGTCTTGGGGTATCTGTCCCATTTGGTGCACTCAGGAGCCAAGGAAACAAATTAGAAAAATCTGGTCTACTCTGCAAATGCTGTAGCCAGTTATTAGAAAAGATACATGGATTTTCAAAGTGTAAAAGGCTCCAAATTAATCTCATATATTTCAGTGATTTAGTTACACATTTAAGGAATTATGTATTATTAAAGACGTGATGGTTGACATCCACCAACCTTAGCCATCACAGTTTTTAGACATGTTGTCCTAATGATTACTATTATAAAATGTTTGACAAATTAAAATATTATAAAATATCATAAAATATTATAAAATATTTGACAAATTAAATTATGACAGAAGTGCTGTAGCTCATCCTCCATGTCAATGTTCTTATTCAGATCATATTCCTGAATAATGCTCCCCATGTTCAGTGTATGCTCTGCAGGCCAAGAATTAGTTGAAAGAGCTGCCAAATATGCTTGTGTGAATCCCAATGCACCAATACATGTTCATTGTAAAAAGAGATGTTTTGCCTTACTAACAGACTATACAAGCAGTTTGGGTTTTGGCCTCTAGGATGAGCTGATATAGTATTTCCAAGGTACTGGATTGGCAACATTAATAGCCACATTTGAAAAATTACATAGGATTCTTAAAATGCAAAATTTCCTGATTTAAAATGAAATATTTATTTGATATAATAACAAAATTAACAAAAGTAGTCATTGCAGCCTCTATGACCAGTGCTGAAGCCGAAGTACATGTGCACTGCTCCTGCTTTACCAACCATTGGAGGAAATCTTTTTATCAGACACCCATGTGCTCACTTCATAAAATTTGTCAGGAGCACAATGTAAGTTACCCATCTAGAATTGCTGTCCCTCTTTATTGTATCTTGGAGGACACAGAGCCCTGGGAGAGGTGACTTGGCAGCTGCAAGCGGCTCACTGTCATTTCTGCAGTCTCCCTATGAAGTACTGTCGCCTTTGGCTCCTCCAGCTTTGTTGTCTTTAAGCCTTTTATCTCAAGGTGGCAAAAGTCATTTCTAGATTCAAGGCAAACACTGAGTGCCATCAATCTCAAGCCGCACAAAAACACTTGGTTTAACACAATGCAGGACTGTAGCCTTACCAATAAAATCTTAAGCATTGCTATATCCTATCAATAAGATCTTGCCAACACATTCTGTATGTATCTTTCATTATTTATCTACTGTAACATGGGGTTGGGCATGTTGTTAAAATTTTATATTTTTCAATGCTTCCTAGTATAAAATACTTTTTTAGATAAAATATTTATTTTATTGGCAAGGGTTTCACTTCACCACTTCTCTGATGAACTGTGGAAGATAGGTTTTCATTGGCAACATCTGGCAACCTGGCAGACACTCTCAGCAGCTGGATTGGTAACTTCGGAGTTGCTTCTGGGTCTTGCATATAATTAGGCTGCTTATGGGCCATCTGGGTTGCTTTGGTTTTGCTGTTGCTGTTTCCTTTTTTCTGAGGAACTGTAAGCTTTCCAGTTGTTTCTCCAGGAGATCTGTTTTTAGTAAGTCTCCCTTGGGTTAGTCTGCTGGGTCTTGTGCAAATATCCATGTTGGCCTTGCCCAAGAGCAGACATACAGCTTTTACCCCTTCTTTCCTGGAGGTCTGTTTTTTGTGATGTGGGACCAGAGCTTCTCAATGCCATCAAGCAGTGAAGCCAGAGGTCATCTTGGCAAGTAAACGCTAATCACCTCTGCACAGATAAAGCACTAAACAATCCAAATCTTAACAGTAAACACATAAATGCACTTTCCCCTCTTACAGTTTAAGTACACTAAAGTTACCACAAGGAAATGCAATTCTTCATTTTCTGTAGAAGAACTGCAAATTATTAAGCTTTACCATGATACATCGCTATCGGCTGGGGGATGAGTGGCTGGAGAGCGGTGAAATGGAGAGGGAGTAATGATTGATGGAAAACTTAATATGAGCCAGCAGTGTGCCCAGGTGGCTAAGAGGGCCAATGGCATCCTGGCCTGTATTAGAAATAGTGTGGCCAGTAGGACTAGGGAAGTTTTCCTTCCCCTGTACTCGGTGCTGGTCAGACCACATCTTGAGTACTGTGTCCAGTTCTGGACTCCCCAGTTTAAGAAGGATGTTGAGCTGCTCGAGAGGGTCCAGAGAAGGGCGACAAGGATGGTGAAAGGACTGTGAAAGGACAAGCCCTATGGGGTGCGACTGCTGGAGCTGGAAAAGAGGAGGCTCAGAGGTGACGTCATTGCTGTTTACAACTACCTGAAGGGAGGTTGCAGTCGGGTGGGTGTAAATCTCTTCTCTTAGGCTGCCAGCACCCGAACAAGAGGACATGGCCTTAAGCTACTCCAGGAGAGGTTTAGACTGGATGTAAGGAAGAGGTTTTTCCCAGAGAGAGTGATCTCTCAGTGGAATGGTCTGCCCAGGGAGGTGGTGGAGTCACCATCCCTGGAGGTGTTTAAGAAAAGACTCGATGAGGAGCTCAGTGACATGGTCTAGTTGGTGGGAGGCTTGGATGGATGGAGCGTGGTGCCCATGGTTCCACGCTTGTGGGCCCGATCCGTGGGTAGGCATTCGCTTGGGAGTTGGACTAGATGATCCTGTAGGTCCCTTCCAACTTAGAATAACCTGTGAACCTACCTGGATGCTCTCACACACCAGAGCTGGACAAAGTACGTGAATTAGCTTGGACTGAGCACTGAACAGAAGGAGGTCCTTTCTGCTGTGGCTTAGCAGCAGAACATTGTAGCCATTCAGTTTATCTGTGCTTTGACAAATGCTAACATGCTTCTGAACATAACTGAGGTTTCTCCTGGTGCTATAGAAACACCAAAACAAACATAGAAACACAAACACCAACACACCTGTCTCATGCTCTGCAGAGAGCTGCATTTGCACCTCATGTGGCAGGGCTGTCTCTGCAGGAACATTACTGCATCACCTTCTAGATGTGGAGGTTAGACAGTACTCATCTATCTACATTGTGCATGGGCCATATATGTATTTATCAGGTATATATATACATATATGTATTTATCATTATGTATGTATTTATCAGCAAGGATCCTTAACGGCAGCAAATAGTTTCAGGCTCTTGTTCATCTGCTTTTGAGATACTATGAAAGGTTCAAGAGAATCTTAATAAATTATTTTCATACAAGTTGACTAAAACAGTGGCAACCATTAATGTGCCTTATCTTTTTGTAAGACCAAACATTCTACTTCTTCAGCATTGTGATGTACATAGCTAAAGTTGCTCCTCAGTGTTTCTGCCTCCAGTGGTGAGCTCTCTTTTACTGCATTTCAGCCAAGAGGCAGACAGTAGGTATCAAATGTCTCCAGTCACCAACTGGCAATTGCCAATTAGAGTCACATGCCACCAACTGGAGCTAATCATCATCCTAAAGGACATTATTCTCACCTGTTTAGTCTAGAGACTACTTACTGTCATAGCTTTTACTTCTGCTTATTGCAGACAGGTTTAAGCCTCAGCACGGAAATCTTCATATTCAATTGTTGAGAAGTAATGTTTCCTGGGAACTGAACTCCTGTTATCATGCAAATCAGATAGCCTGGATAAGGCACCCAAGTTGTTTGTGCAGGTGCATGAGGCAGAAAAAGTAAGTTTTTGCAAGTCTGAGTTCAGGAAGGGAGCCAGTGTATTCTGTTTCTCCTGTGGATGTGCTATACTGGCTTTTATTTATTACAGGCAAAGTGAGTGACGTGGCATTTGACAAATCTCACTGTAACAGAGGGGAGCCAAAGTGAATGTAAGTGGTCCTATGCTGTGGGGTAGGGTTCCAGCCTGATCACAGTGTTGGGCCTGTGTAGTGCCAGCAACCCTCCCCAGCAGCTAATTTCCCAGGGAATGCTGATCGTGTGGGAGCTGCCCCAGGCCCCTCTAAAGAGCAGAATGGACACTCCTCTTTCCTTTGCTTAAACTTTGGTGATTATAATCTGTTCTCTGACTGCTGACAAGACTGTGGGTCACCCTTTCTTGGACTTTCATGTTAAAACAAAAGCAAGCACTGAAGGGTTCCTTAATTAAGTCTTACAGAATGACTATTTATAAGCAAAATCACATGAAATGCTGGTGAAAAGAATATAGTCTATTTTCCATAAGGTGAAATAGCCAGCAGGATGGTAAGTGTAATTTTTCTTGGTGTTTGGGCTGCTGCTGCTGTGGTTGCCTGTGCTTCCTAATTGTAGGAACTGCCTTTTGTAACACATTTGCTGGTTCACCATCACACACAGAGCAGCCTTTTTAAAGCGTCCCATGCTGCACTTCATGAATCTGGTCTCATAATTATGCATAGGTAAAACCCTTTCATAAGTTTTATTAGGTGCCAACATATATGCTATTTTATGCTACTAACCTATTTAGCTGAAGGTGATATTGAAAACACATATCCCTTCTATTGTGGCTAAGAAAATCAGCTTTAGAATTAGAGAGACCTTGTATCTGGCGTTATGTATGGCCCTTTAGCTTTTTAGCATGGCTGTTCCTTGTTGCTATAGCAACTGAATTAACCATTTCATTAATATAATGGAATAAAACACATTTATTCATTTTTGCACTCACGGGTAATCCACATTCAGCTTTCAGCATACTTGTCAAGCTGTGCCCCTTTCACCTCAGCCCCAGATATTTTCTCGGCATTGCCAAAGGGTTTCTATTTGTATTTTTCCTTATTGGAGAGAGAGCGAGCTGTTGTTTTTGAAGAACATTATGGTTTTTTGTAATTAAATTTACCCTCATTTCATTGGCTAGCTTCTGCTTAGCATCCCTTAAGTGGAAAAGCAGACTTCACAGGCAGTATTCCATGCAGAGAAGTGGTGTTCTTCACGTCAGAAAATAATAAATCACTTAAAATAATGAAACCTCATGCCTGTGATCAGCTTGTAGGCTAAACTTGGCATGATGTGTTCTACAGTAAATACTAATAGTACTCAGCTATGTATGCTGCCCAAACAGTCATGTTGCTGAACTGTGGTGTTAAAAGCAGATGGAGTGCTCCACTCTTTGTTTACCTTGGTTTTAATGCTTCCCAGGCCATGCCCACACGTCTTAACGGTTATTGAAATAACAGCTTAATTAAAATAATACGTCTGCCCATCAGGAGAAGGGAGCAGAATTACTCCCTGTGTATGGCATGGCAGGGGCAGTGACAGCCCTGTCTGCATCGGTCTTCTCAGGCACTGCTATTCCCAGTGCTGTCCTTACGCCTGCTCCGCAACTCTACAGAGGACTGGGAAAAAGTGGGGCTTGGTTTGAGACCTGCAAAACACCCAGTGCTCCCCTAGGCAGCCAGGATTTTGGCCAGCAGTAACCAAAACAGGCTCCACAGTCAGCTGGAAAAGCTCTTCATAATATCCTAGTGCCAGATAGCCATGGGGGCCATGATGACAGGTAGGATGTAGCCAGAAACTGGAGACGCCCTCAACTCCAACTTGCTGTCTGCCAGTAACAGAAGGGCCTTGATGCACATGAGAGATACCCTGAGACTGGGTCTGCTTTGCACCAGTGAAGTGACACTGAGTACACAGGCCCTTGGCCATTTTTTATCTGATTGTCCTTCCAGCAGCTACCAGTGCAAAGTGGCAGGCCAAATTTCAGCAATTCCAACTCATTATAAATGAAGTAGAATATCTGATACAAATTTTTTTGTTGTTTTTTGGGGGGAGTTAATATAACTCAGAAGTCAGGAATGTGAAACTGAAATTTTAGTGGAAACAAAGCAGATGTGTAAATGATTTTGAGAAATGAGTTAATTAACTTTGAAGGTATAAGCCCCTTCATTAAAAAGACAAGGCACAGAAGTAACAGCACTGTACCATATTGCCTGCTATAATATTGTTCATTCACTGCTGTTTGAGTGAATGTATAAATCATACAGTCTACAAGGGCTAGTAGGGTCTGTATCATTCATGTGCACTGCCTTCCCTACCTGAATTAAATTTTAAGTGTTTCCTCCTAGGCAATTCATTGTCTAAGAAATGCCCAAAGACCCAGAAGGAGAAAGTTATGCAGCTGGCAAGGTGAAAGACCTGCCCTGGACACAAAAGCCTAAGCACAAAGGCTCTGTGCGCATTGCAGATAGTGCTTGTGCCATATTCTCCTCCCGCCTTTGTTTCTCTTTGTATATGGAAAGCATCCCCACAGCAGCCTAGCAGTAGTACAAGACTAAGTTAATTCTACCACTACATGTTGTTATGCTCTAGGCTAGGAGTTTGGACTACTAAATGTTATGATAATGTTCAGCTTTTGAATCAATTGTTTGGTTTTGGGCAACTTGTGATCTGGTGTAAGTTTAGCCAAAACACCATGTCATGTAATGATTAACAGGGAGCTTGTGGCTTCAAAAGCCTTGCTTCTAACACTTTTCCCACCACACAGAGATTATTACTGGTAAAATAATTAAGATACATTACTTTTTTTCTTTTTCAAACTTAGTTACCTTTTTCTATCCTTTACTAGAACTTGGCCTGCATTAGAAATGGCAATTGCATACTTTACACATTCAACAAAAAAGATGGAGTGATTAGAGGTGCAGGGGGGGGCAGGAGCCCTAGCTACAACTCATTGAAATTCCTCTTGTCAAACCAAGAGGAAAAATGTGTTTTAAAAACCTGTGTTTCAAACCAGGGGTCTGGCCTGGCTTTCCTTTCCCTATTCCCATGGTGAAGGGAATAACTGGGCCCCTGCCCCTCTGGATAAAGCCTTTTGTGGCTGAGGAGTCACCAGGCTCCAGAGCGGCAGCACAGCCTCACTCGCAGCTGTGAACCTCAGGACTGCCAGTCCCTGGCCCCTGCTCCCCTCCCGACACGGATTATAAAATGAAGCTTAAAAATTTGTTTCTTCTCTCCCGAGCGGTGTTCAAATGTTGTTTTGAGCTGTGTCTGTATGAGCTGTGTCTGTACCGAAACGGGTGTGTTATTTCACACCTAGTGCGCTGGGGACTCCCGAGCCAACCCCCGATAGAGCGCCCGAGGGCTGTTCGATGGTCTGCAAAGAGCACGCATGAAAAAATGAGATGATGTCCAAGATTTGTTGCTTCCAGCTTCCTGCGGCTGCCAGGGGCTGCTCGAGGGCCAGGTGCGGCCACAGACCCGACGGCGGAGGGCTGAGCTGTGACCCAAGACAGATACGGGCGGCGTGTGACCGAGCGGGACGGAAAGGGACGGGACGGGAAGGGAAGGGAAGGGATGGGATGGGAAGGGTCCCCCCGAAGGCACGGCCGGAGCTGCCGCCGGCTCACCGAGGCTTCACATCTGGGTCAGAAGCCCAATTCAGGACGCAGCCCATCGCGTTCGGAAAGCCCGCTCGCACAGTGCAGCAGTTCCTATTCTCGTTAACCCTTCTCCTGACAGCCTGAGGAGGGAGGGTGGTGGCACTGCAACTTCTACTGTCACATCACTGCCTGAATCACAGAATCACAGAATCACAGAATATTATGAGTTGGAAGGGACCCACAAGGATCATCTAGTCCAACTCACCATCTAACACCCGTACAGAGACCGAGAGCACATCCCAGAGTGTAACACCAACCTAGATCCCTCACAGCCTAGCAGGCCACTTCGAGCCGGAAGGGGCCCAGGGTCATCCAGCCCTACACCCCCCAGCTAGACCATGTCACTAAGCTCCTCGTCCAGTCTTCTCNTATGGCCGAAGTGAAGAACACGGCACTTAGTCTTGTTAAACCTCATACTGTTGGAGCCTGCCCATATCTCCAGCCTGTCAAGGTCCCTCTGGAGGGAATGCCACATCCCAGCGCAGCCTGCAGCTGCCCCTCGGCGATGGCCCCCCGGCCGCCCTGACACGGGACTCAGAGGGAGAGAGACTTGTTTTTCTTGAATGCCTGGCTTCATCCGTTATCCCTAATACGGATTTGAGGTCTTAAAAGTGAGTCATATGGCATTGGTCATCTTCCCTCAGTACTTATTACTTGATATAATTTCATTTTGTCCCACTGAAGTAGCCTCACATGCTCTGGTGTGTGTCACAATATTCCAGCTTTCCAACGGCCAGTGGTACAGCTGGAATGAGAGGCAGAGCTATTGCCAGAGAGACTCTGGGTACCAGAATAAAATTAGCATCATAAGAAGAGAAGGGAAAGTATTACTGCTACCCAAGTGTGGCTGAATTAGCCAGATAAAGCTAAAAATAGATTGGAAATATCTACATTATAGCCAAAAGAGTACAACTTCATATTACTTAAGCTGAAATGGTATTTTGCTGCATGACATTTTAGACATACAAACAATACCATATATGTACTTGTCTGCCATACATTGTGTATGATTGAATATATGTATATGTATGTGCTTCATATATTAAACATTTCATATACAAGGCTAGACAGATACTAATTACTGCTCACAGTTAAGTTTCTGTTTCTAGGCATGTCATGTCACTGATAAAAGTCTGGTTATCTCCAAAACTATCTCCAAAGACCATTGTCTACAGCAGATATGGCTTAAAGCCTAACTGAGGAGAGAAATGGTAATAGAGGTACTGACATATGGACCCCTAATATCTCTAGCAAGAGTCATCTGCAACTACTGGGTTTTGGCAGCTGCATTATGGGGGTACAGAGAGTGGCAGGCAGGAGGTTCTTAGAGCCCCTACCCAGTGCATGAGATCATGGACTGGATGGTCCTGTGGGTAGTGCCATGGTTTAGACAATGGGTTGGTATTGGGTTACAGGTTGGACTTGATGATCTCCAACCTTGCTAATACTGTGATATTGTGATTTATCTGCTCTTCCACTGCAAGACTTCTAGATCATCTTGTTTTTCAAGGCCTAGTTCATTCACAGGCACAAAGAAAATCTGTGCTCTTCTCTGCATTCAGAGAGCCATTTGGGGATGTAATTCATCTATCCTGTGTCTTTACGTACCAACACACACTTTCACTGCCATCAGCACCAACCCAGCTTTGTATGTGGGAAAAATCAAGGGATAGTAAGGTGACATTAAACTCAAATCACACAAGGGTCTTAACTGCACCAGAGTGGAGGTACCACAGTTATTTTCCTATTGCAAGGACACAACCTCAAAACCTGCCCCCCGGGGACAAAGGAAATCCCTTAGAATTTCTTTGTCACAGGAGACCCAGACATGTGTGTTACCTTGTCCCTCAGCTGGTAACCCACAGCCTGTGTTCCCTGAAAGGTCCTGTCCAACAGGTTTTCATTACTTTTCAGGCTTTCCATTATTTTCAGGTCAGTGAAAAATACATTGGCTGAAAAGTGAATTTCTCACTAGAGATGCAGAAGCACATTTCTGTAGTGCAGACATGTTTTGAGGGAGTGAATACAGCCACTTGTCTGCCCTTCGTTGCTCTAAAGACAGTAGCTCCATCTCCTCTCTCTTGCACATCATCAGTGTCACATCTGGAAGCTGGACGGAGAAACAACCAGAATATTGGCTCTGTTTGGAAATGGCTCCTCATCTCTCCGCCTGTCTGCTCTGAGCTGTGAACAGAGTGTGCCAGAGCCCAAATGGACCCTGTGGTCCAGCATGGTGTGTATGCAAATCCTTCTCCTGGCTGGCGTGCAATAATTACCTGTGATTATTGCACAGTTCAGCTCATGAGTCAGCTTGGCACGCTCACTGCCTCTGAAACATTGCTTCACCCCACACACCTTTCCTGACCTTGCACATCCTATTTCTTTACAGGCGCCAGTGCCTTCTGTCAGCTTTACGCATTCATCACACCACTTGCTCATTACTGCACATCCCAAATAAAAATTAAGGTCACCTCATGTATTGTCAAAGCCCTGAGCTGTCTCAGGGCAGGATATCTCAATGAATCTCTCTGTTCTGCTAAACCCCGGCAGGCAGCCATCACCACTGGCTCGAGTTCCACTTCTTTCAAGCCAAGCCCCTGAGCCCATCTCACAGCAGGCACTGAGCTGCTCACCCAGCCACTCTGTGGCAATGACAGCAAGCAAAAGTCTCACCACTTAAAGTCCTTATGATATATGCCAGCTTCCTCTGATCCAGCTTTCCCACATGGATGCCCATGACATCATCCTTCAAAAATGGTGGAAAACAAGGGGACAACCCCAAGACCTTGTCCATGAGGCTGGTTTTGTTTCCTCCTCTCCTCAGTAGTTCTGTCCCAGCCTGTCCTTGCGCCCAAAGAGCAGCCTGGAGGAATTTAACGTTGCTGTTGTGGTGTGAGCAACCTGCCATGTGTTATTACATGTACCTTTGGTTTGCACAGAGCAAGTGGAATGGCAGGGACCCTGTCTAGATGAAGGTGGGAGGGTACTGGCAATTAGTAGGGGAACATGGGCATTGCTACAGTGCACCTCAGACACAGCCCAAGGCTGCAGAAAGGTACAGAGAGGAGATTTGTTTGGTGACACTGCTCTGAGCAGCCCATGTACCATGTTCCACGGTTGCTGCAAGGACTAAGAATGAACAACAGCCAGTGAGCCCAATTATTGGCTTCTGTCATGGAATGCAACCTCCTATTAAGGCACAAATTGCTCCTTTGAGCTCGGGTCGTTAAATACTACATGTGTTGCAGAGAGGACTGCCTCCCTGCTGGGAGGGCTGTAACTCATTTGTGACTTGCTTAGAGCCAGGAGTTAGGAACTGGCACTCAGGGTAGACTATTGGTGCTCTTCAGGCAGAGCCCACACCACCTATGTGTGGCCGAGCAGGAGCCCCATGCCTGCTCCTTCTGTCTCATCGCCTGGAGGACTCTGCCAGTCCTGACTGTTCAGTAATTCAGTCAAGTCCTTCAGTATTTTCTGTGCTCACTGTTTACTAGACTGAACTGTAGTAATCCAGAGTCTGCTGCACATGAGACAAGAGAAGAAGAAACCATCAAAGACGGTTTCCTTCTTCATTTCACTTCTTAATTGAAAAATATCACTTCAGTGCAAAAACAGCATATGTAGAACATAAGAAGCTGGCAGTAACAGGGTGGTGAAGCTACTCTGTGTTGTCAAAGGACTTCTTTGTAGTATTGACCAAAACAAGTTTACAGAAAGTCTGAGGCATTGGTATAACGTGGAAGTCAAGGCCATAGACAGTGTGAATGCCAAGGACCACAGTGGCAGGGTGGAAAACACAACAGCTGTGATAGCACAGGGAGAGGATGCTCCCAGAGGAAGGGACCAAGACACACACCAAACACTTGAGAATTTCTCCTGACAGCCAGCTGAAAAGCACAGAACTTATTTCCCAGGCATGAGTGCTGTGAATTTGGTAAGAGCTTACAAGTTTTAGTGTTTACAGATGGCTTAATTTGACAGTCATAATCATTATAGAAGCTACTAATCCAATGGGACCTAAAGACTGCCAGAAGAAAAGTATGACAATTAAAACAACACCCCATTCCATGAGTGCTCATAACTTAGTACCATTACAAACACCACCAGGGCTCTAATGCATAAGCATCAGGTGTTTACTTAATTGCACTGCAGTTCAAGCGAGCACCAACACCAAGGAATAAATGGACAGTGAAAATCACACCTTCCTCTGTTGCTCACTAACCAGCTCCTTGACCACACAGCTGGCACGACATCAGGCTCAATTGCTTTTAATCCATAGGAGAAAAGCAACACATGAAATCTAAGCAGTAGCCAAATAGCACACAGCTGAAGAACCTGCCATGTGAAGAAATATTCACAGCGTGCATTTAAAGCTTTTCATTATTCCACATGTTCAAAAACACACATCATCTGTGTCATGGAGGGCATAGTCACAGGACTAAGCATGTGACTAAGTTAAGGAAATATGCTCAGATTAACCTGCATTGCCTCATATTTGCTCAAGGTGTGCATATGTCCAGCTGCAGATAATCA
Organism: Pitta sordida; assembly: GCA_013390025.1. NCBI lineage: Eukaryota > Metazoa > Chordata > Aves > Passeriformes > Pittidae > Pitta > Pitta sordida. The sequence continues at coordinate 89,958 of WEKX01017356.1, read as the reverse complement.
GCTGAAGCGCAGTACCTGCTGTTCTCTAAAAACTCCTGGGGGTGTGCAAAGCCCAGGAAGCACAAGTGCATGCACATAGAAACCACCCAATTCCTCGCTGTTTACTGTTCTCTAGCTAGTACACTAGATGCTTGTTTCTTTTTCCAGACACCTTGCACTGCTGGATATATTCTTTGGGCTCATTTTGAAAGCAACTTCAGAACTCCTGTAATGTCCACATTATAAGAATGTTGTATTTTCTTTTGACATAGCCCCACCATTTTCTGTTATTCCCACTCTAAAAATCCCACCTACAAGGTCTGCTGCAGAACGTCCTGCTGTCATGGGAAAGGCTGATTGCTCGGTCACTTAGTAAGGGGGTTGAAGGCCACACAAAATACTGCTGCTAGGATGATGTTGGACTGGGACATTTTTAGGGGACTGTGCCTGCTGGGGCAAAATCCCATTTTTCTGAAGAAGCTTTTTTTAGGTTCAAGATGGGTTTTTCTCGCAGAAATAAAAATGCAGTCTGCATTTCTCTCATAAGTGTCCTGCGAACATCTGTTAAGAATGGAGATGAATCAAATGCAAGTTAAGAGCAATGTAGCTCACTGCAGCGAAGAGCTGGTTTCTCTTTGGGGGAGAATGTTGTCTTTTAGTCTCTCTGGCTACCTTTCCTCCTCTCTATCCGGAAGAATCATAGCTCAGCTTAAGCTCAGTAGTCACATAAGTGGGAGATCTTAATGTTATTTCTGCACCAATTAATACTTAATTAGTGATAAGAGGAAGACGTGCAATAGTCTATGATGTGCATGAAATACAGCATTTGGGTGAGTCAATATCAAGAAACACCTATATTTTGAATAGACATGAAGTCAGGAATCCTCATTCCAGCTAGGTGCAGTGTAGCAGAAAAGGCTTAATTTCTCTTGCTTTTGCTAGAAGATGTTTCCATCAGCAAAAGGGGAAAACAATTCTTATCCACAGATTTCAACATAATAGTGGCAGTAACAAAATACGCTCCATTATTAAACTAACTCTTGGTAAGAGCCAGATGATTTCTACAGACAATTTTGCATGCAACTGCTAGATGTAATTTGAAGAGTGAGCGCCAAATTGCCATACTAATTATTTCTGGGCTGATGTTCCCTCTGTGACATAGTGGCATTTGGAGAATGGGGACTAACCAACAAGTGAAGTGCTGAAGAGGGAGATCACTAATAGTATTTCTGAGAAAGAGAAATACAGCAAATACCAATCTTCCTCTTCATATGCTCACTTTCAATTTGCACTGAGACAATTTAATACACTGAACAGTTCTATCTAGTCCATCTATATTTCTGGCACCCTTCAAAGGAAGCAATGCCCACCCAGCCCTGGACAAAGGGTGGGTACACTTGAGCAGGGCCCCGTGCCCCGGGCGATGCTGAGGGTCGGGGGGTGACCCCAGCAAGGCCTCACTAGCCCTGAAAACCTCCCAGAGGAATTTATGTCCCTCACGATGTGTCTGCTGCGTGACTCATGCACACATACTGCAGGACACAGCTTGCTTAATTCTCTGATCTCTAATACGCTGCAGGGGGAGGGCTGGCAAGAAGCTCACTTAATCTGTGTCTGTGAGCAGTTTTGTGTCTGCTTTCATGCCTGCTCTTTCTCCAGCAGTTTGCTCTGAGTCAGTTTTTCAAATTGGATACTTTTGCACACTGCATAATGTGAGATGGAAGAGTCTTCCTGCATACTATGATTTTTTTTGCTTTCTGTTAATTTCTCTGTCATATTTTCCTTTTTTGTTGTTGATGCAGTACTTTAAGCAGCATAATTCTGTCTGGCACTACATATATTGTGTTTAGTGAAAAGCAATAGGAAAAGAGTACATTTGGCTTCAAAGACTTTTAGGTCATATTTTCTTCTGTTAAGGGAAAATTTAAATGTGTTAAAAAGATTAATTACTGAAAGCAGAATAACCATTTCATATATGATTGGGAAAAAAATTACTAAATTTATTTAGATTTTGAAAATCAAAAGTTGATGGATGACAGTGAGATTTGGCCAAGGAAATAAAGGGTCCAAGTGGCAGGAATATAAATTATGTTTGCTAAAATGATGGTTATTTGCTGCTGCCTTGTGTATTACTGTAGCAGGGATATTTAGGCTATTCCCAGTGGGACAGACTGGATGGGATAACACTGAGCTGGCATGAAACCAACACTAGATCAGTTCTCCATTGCAACAGCACTACATGGACAGATTTTAATTTAATTGACACCACCATAAGACCACAGAGATCTAATGGATGATTTAAGTCTATGGCATGTCTGATTCAGTGACTTAGGTTGTTACAACAGCAAATACAAGCATCTGAGGTTGGGTCTGGTGCATGTCCAGTTCTCATCCAGCTCTCCTCAGTTGTAACGTTTATCTCATGGGAACCCCAGGTCTACCTCATGGAGATTTGGGCCCGCTTTTCTAAATCCCTCTTTGGCTTCATGCCTTTCAGTGCTGTTTTCACCAGAGATGATCCTTTGAAGCTCATTATGTCCATTTGCATGATATGCCTACAATGAGGTGCATTATTTGCAGCCACCTGTTACCTGCAGGAGCTGTCTTTCCATCCAAGGAGAAGCCACTACCTCCCGCTACGGCCTTGGCACACTGGGACAGCCGGCACCACTTCAGGTCCTCTCTGGTGCTACAAGTGCTTAAGGATTGCCTCAGACCGAGATGAACTCATCAGTGCTTTAGTCTGTCCAAGGCTAATCTCATTACAAGTAATCCTATTTACCACACATACTGGCCATAAAACAATGTTAGCTTTAACTCTTGTTCTCCCCCCAAGCCAGTCTGATAGAGACACAACCAGCCTAGCGCTTGTACTCACACAGCACATGTCCATTCCTAAGTCTCATATCCTGACATCATATCTCAATGACAGGTCAACACCTTCATTACCAGTGCAGATGACTTTTGTGTTTAACACTGCTAGGCTCAGCATAGCCACACATGAAAGAAGGATGCGAAACCCTATCGCCCTGACATCTTAAGAATACATTGATGCAGCAGGAAGTAAGAGGGAACCATCTCACACTGCTGCCGTCAGCCCTCTTAAGTGAGATTTCCAACTCTCTGTTGGGGTATCTATGGATCATAGGCACACACACATCCAGCTGTAGGTGCTGCAAATCTGGAGGAGGTGTCCACTACAGCTCTAAGAGAGTCGACGCCATCAGTGCCATAACTCTTCACCCCCTCCCACATGGTCTGTAGGGGAAGCTTCACCTTTCCATCCACCTCAGCAAAAGGACTGTTGTTGTGCCTCATCTTTCCCCTTCCATGATTTCAAATGCTTATGCTCAGTTTGGGTCAATTTCAGCTCAACCACCCTGTCATACTGCCAGCCTATCACATACAGAATGCAGGGCATGCTCACTGATGGAAGTTTATGTTGGTTCCGATGAAAGAAAAACCCAAACAAAATCCAGGAAATTGGCAGGGGTGGGGGGGAACCCAAATTATTTTAATCTCATTTTCAGAATTTTCATTTTACATATTATCTTTTCAATCATTTTACATTCTGTCCCACCAGGTCATCTAGGGAATATTCAGTTTGCTACAACATCAATTGGAATCAACATGTAATGGAAATCCTGACTTTTTCCTATTCTTTTATCTCAGTTATTAAGTCAGTGAGGATTTGCCTCTTTAAACCATATCAGCATTTTTCTAGATCAGTGTCTCCATTTATTTTCAGCATGTTGTGCTCATATTTACTTCTAAATTAGTAAATTATAAACTGAAAGTGAATATTTAAATTATTTCCCATTCCTAAGATGACAGCAGTCAATACTGAATTGAGGAGTCATTTTTAAATAAGCATGCCAAAGTAAAATTTTCATTTCCTTTTCTGAAAAAAAAAAATCCCAAACAAAACATTAAGTTAGGTTTTTCATGGCTTTGTCCAACATAAAGGTATCAAAAGCCTGCAATTTCTGTGGAAAAATACAGTTTCATCAAAACACTTTTTTTCTTGCCAAAACTTTTTTCTTGCTCATGCCCTACCCAGTCCCTCTCCCAGTTTTCCTAACAGGGAATAGAGAAGGTGATCTGCCCCAAGGTTTGGGCTGCAAAGGAACAGGAGGACATTTGGTATTGTGGCTGTGGGGCATTCACAGAATCACAGAATATTCTTAGTTGGAAGGGACCCACAAGGATCATCAAGTCCAACTCTTAACACTGTCTCCCTGGCAGGAATTGAACCCGGGTCTCCCACACGCCAGGTGGGGACACTTTACCACTGTACTAAAGTGGATTCTACCACACCTGCCACTGGTTTTCTCTTAAAAAGACGCCCTTGAACACAATTAAGGGGAAACACGATTAAACAGGAAAAAGAAAACTACATCAGTTCAGGGGATGTCCTTGCCAGCACTGTGACATCAGCCCCAGCTGCCACAGGGCCATGAGCTCAAACCCTGTTGGGGTGTGCTGCTACTGTTGGCAGCGCTGGTGGTGGGTAACACTGCTAAGCACAGGGCTGCAGTGGGCAAAATCCCTCCCTGATGGGACTGTAATGAAATTATCATGCTTGTCATCTCCTCAAATAATTATTTTAATGTGAAACTCCTGTATCACCTGTCTTCTCCCAGCTGTGGAGGAGCTCTGCTGAGACCTCTGCCCACAGCCAGCAGTGCCCCCATAAGAACAGCTTCACCCTCTTCCCCAGCAGCTTTCAGTATAGCATCACTCTCCCTCCAAACCAGCACCCTGTTCAGTTATCATGACTGGGGAAGGAAAGCAGTGGTCTGGTGATTTCTCTTTAAACTGTGGAAATAAATGTTCCTGGGCTACACAAATACCAGCATCCTCACTGCTGCATCACCAAGGATTTGTCCATGCCCTTGGCCTATACCAGCAAATATACATTTCATAAATACTCCACAAGACAACCCACAGCCTTCTGCACTGTTTCCACAGACATCATAGTAAGTTAATTTCCAGCCATAGTATTTGAAAATACCTTAATTAAGAACTTAGCAAGTTTGATTGCTAATGTAGTTTTCCTTAAATTATTTCATGGTTGAGTGAGAATTTGGTCATTAATAAGTAGTAATGAACATGAAGAGTGAAATAAAACTGAGGCCTTTGGAAGTCTCCCTTGCAGAGCAACAGGAGGAGGGAAAGCTCCTGTCTCTTTGGGACAAGATCTGGTTTTAAACTATAGATCTGGTATTCCTAACATCATCTGAGAAGTGCCTCAATCCTGTATCTCCCCAAACCTGATCTGCTCTGCTGCTGTCCCTGAGCAAGGCACAGACCTTACAAGGGCTCGGCACTGGGAACCACCACCTGACTTGATGCCATGTAGGATATGACACACTGCAGCATCAGGAGATGGAAGGAAATACATAATCCAGAGCACCAAGAATTGCAGCTGAGCACACAGTGCCATACACTTGAGCCACCGCTCTAAATCACTCCTCAGGACAGCCCCCTACGTTTGGATGTTTTGTCCAATATAAGTCCCAAGGGTGGTAGTCCCACTCCTTCCTGTAAAACACATCAGCTCTTCTCTTTGTCTCTAGTTGTGTGATTAAGAAGATCCTGACATGTACTAGCTGGATCTCATACTATCAAGCTGTTTTCCCTCTCCCTGATCAAAGTTACAGATGACATTAAAGGGCGGAACAGGAAATGTCACATATTAGACTGTGGTCCCTGGTTTTGGTGGGCAGGTTACAGGGAAGAAAGTGGTACATACACAGCTCCATGCTTCGGGCCTGCTCATCATCAAACAGTTTGATGCATGCTTGAATATTTCTCCAAACAGCCATAAGCAAGATATGCCCAGAGTATAAGCAAAGCCAGAGATCAAATCCACAGTCAAAATCCCACCTGTCTATTGCCTGAAGCCACCCATCCTTTAATGCACTAATAGGGACATAATCATATATTGAAGTTTCTCCATCCTTGCCAAATGCAAATACAGAATCACAGAATATGCAGAGTTCGAAGGGATCCACAAGGATCATTGAGTCCCACCCTTAGGCCTGCACAGGACCACCCCGAAGAGTCACCCCATGTGCCTGAGAGCATTGTTCAATGCTTCTTGAACTCTTTCAGGCTTTGTGCTGTGACCACTGCCCTGGGGACCCTGTTCCAGTGCCCAACCACGCTTTGAGGGAAGAACTTTTTTCTAATAGCCAACGTAAACCTTAGCTGACTCAAATTCAGGCCATTCCATTGGGTCCTGCCACTGGTCACCACAGAAATCAGCACTTGCCCCTTCTCCCCCCTCACGAGGAAGTTGTAACTGCAATAAGGTCTTCAGCTGAACAGGCCAAGTGCCCTCAACTGCTCCTCATAACCCTTCTCTTCAAGGCCCTTCACTATCTTTGTTACTCTCTCAATATCTTTGGACACTCTCTAATAGCTGAATATTTTTCTTATATTGTGGTGACCAAAACCACACACAATATTCAAGGTGAGGTTGAACCAGGCCAGAGTAGATACTATATTGCCTTCAGTCCCTCCGTGACATAGGAAATGAAAATCAGAGCAGTTGATGTATTAGTTTCTATACTGAGTTACTTTTAATTTTTTCCAAAATCCTGTTTATAACACAGATAAATGGCAAGGGTGATTGTGGCAGTGATTACCTGGGAAATATCTGTAGGAATTAGTGAAAGAAGTTTAGCTGTAAACCAATCCTTCAAAACTTGTTGATTGTAATGTAAGAATATTTTGGCAAACGCTGTTGTTTTTAAATAGTGGAGACATCATTCTTTATAATCTGTGTTATGCATTTGCATGCATCAGACAGTAATATATTTTGTATATTTTTAAGATGTTACTCTAAAGGATGATCAGACTTAAGGATCCATATAGAAGATACCTTGGGGACCAACTGCAAGGTATTGAATAAATTGACAAAAATGTTTTTGTTTGTAGATAAAGGATGAAAGGCTGAGTAAGTCATGAATCTGCTGCTGTTCTAATCATCCACTGAACGGAGATACAAGACAAGGTTCAAAAGTCCCTCAAAGTATCTGTAAATTCAGATATAATTTTAAGTTCTAGAGATATTTTTGCAGGAGAAAATCGTGTAACAAGCCTCATGAATATGTCAAAAAAGTTTTTTTCTCTATTACAAATGCATTGCATTGAATTTGTCTCAATTGCTTTCCTTCAGCTCCAGCAAGGAACTTAAATCTGCATAGCATTAGAATTGGTTATTCCTGTCAAATATCAGTTAGTCAACACGAGCATTTTTCTTTTCCTGACTTAGCTTTAACTATAATTTTACATGTCTTGGTCTCCAGCGACAGGTTTTAAAAAAATCTGGATATTTAAAGGAATTACAGTGGGAAATACTATGGCTTTTCTCTGCAAGAGTTGTTCCTCTCATTCACTCCTTGTTTGTTAGCTATTCCAATGTAAATAGTAAATAAACAATATTGGAAGTAGCCCTAGCAAGATGAGCTCAGTACTTAGCATTCACCACATTGATGCCTTCTCAAGGTGGAATGGGAAATGAAGAGAGAGTGATGAACTTGGGTAGGGCAAGGGAGAGGACAGGGCTTGCTACAAATAAAATTTTCCTTTTAGAGATTCAGAAACATTTCTGCACATTGACCTGCCACATGGTACGAAATGACAGTTTAGAGATTACCGAGTCAATCTCATGAGGACAAATTTCAATCTTAAAAGGACTAAACACAGACAGTGTGAAATTATCTAGTATACATCGCTACTCTGGCATCCCTCATTCATAAATGCTTGGACTATTCTTCTGTCAAGACGCCTGGTCACCATTGCAGACCTGAAGAAAAATGTGTGAGAAACTACTGATGGTGGAGTCATGGAGTACAAATAGGTGAAATAAAAGAGACCACGGTGAGATTCAAAATGTAGGCCAAGCCTATTTAGCCCTTGCAATCAAGTGTTTACTGTCTGCTGCAGCATCATTCTGCTCCCATCCTCTTTGCCTTCATTCTGAACAATGCAATGTTTCAATCTTCTTTAAATTCAAGGACACCAAGCCCTCAAGTGCTCCACTCACTAGAACTGAATAGGAAAACAAACCTGCCTGGCCTTAAGAGCACCTTCGCTTACGTCAGTGATGCAGAACATATTGCTTCTAATGCATACTTTTCTAGGGGTGCCATCCATCCATGCTGACAAGAAATAGAGCGTTCTCTCCCTTTATCATGTCTGAGAGAAGGGAATGTGTGAAGCAAAGCTAAATGTGTGAAATGCAAATGTAAGTCGTTACATTCTAGTAATACATTTCCTATATTGTCAAGGAGTATTGCAGGGCTCCAGCTCGGGGATGCTAATCTCCCCAACAGATGGCACATCATCCCTACCTACATAGAAAAGATGTGCTTCTGAAAAAGCTGAGAGGCAGGAACAATATGAAGCATGTGAGGGGAGCAAAGCCATGCTTGTTATCCACAGCCTTTTGCATCCAGGCTGGGGATTCCAGTGGAAGATAAGAGAGGTCTATCCTAGGTGTTCTATCAAAGAAGATACAGGCTGTCAGAGTTAAAGAAAAAAAAAAAAAGATTATTCACATGATCGCAGGATGTTCCAAGTTGGAAGGGACCCACAAGGATCATCTAGTCCAACTGCCAAGCGAATGCCCACACAGGGGTTGAACCCACAACCCTGGAGCCATGGGCAGCATGCTCTGTCCATCTGATCCTCCTGTTATCTAGACCACGTCCCTAAGTTCCTCATCCAGTCTTTTCTTAAACACCTCCAGGGATGGCGACTCCACCACCTCCCTGGACAGACGATTCAATGAGCGATCACTCTCTATGTGAAAAACTTCTTGTTAACATCCAGCCTAAACCTCCCCTGGAGTAGCTTAAGGCCATGTCCTCTTGTTCTGGTGTCGTCNATCTGCAAACTTGCTAATGGTGATCTCAATTCCCTCATCCATATCATCAATAAAGATATTCAACAGTGCCGGGTCAAGCACTAATCCCTGTGGGACTCCACTAGTGACCGGCTGCCAGCTGGATGTGGCACCATTTACCAACACCCTCTGAGCTCGTCCATCCAACCAATTCCTAAGCCATCACAGAATGCTTCTATCCAATCCACGCTCTGAGAGTTTCTTCTGAATCTCACCATGGGAAACCATGTCAAAGGCTTTGCTAAGATCCAAGTACACAACATCCACAGCCTTTCTATCGTCAACCAGGCAAGTCACCAGTTCATGAAATGTGATCAGGTTGGTCAGGCAGGACCTACGTCTCCTAAATTTGTGTTGACTAGACCTAATGTCATAGTTATTTTGCAGGTGCTGTGTAATAGCACTCAGGATTATCTGTTCTTGTTTTAAAATATTGTTTGTTATTTGTAGTAGAATGTGGAGATTTGCATCCACATTTGCCTTACACCAAAGCACTTCTGCATACAACATAAATTTCATATACAAGAAGAGTTTGCCACATCTAGGCAAGGCAGACACACACAAGTATAGCTGGTGCTCCAAAAGTTCTATTCTGATACCTTGTTTTAAGAATCACAGAATATTATCTGTTGGAAGGGACCCACAAGGATCATCAAGTCCAACTCTGAAAAGGCACCACTACCTCCCTGGCGGGGATCGAACCCTGGTCTCCCATGTGAGAGTCAGGGACACTTGCCTCTGTACTAAAGTGGATTTTTTGTCAGTCTGGTTATTTCTCAATAATAAATAAGACCTAACTGAGCCCTGTCCTTGCTTAATTACCTGCATTGGGCATGGCATTATTGCATCTATTTAAAAAAACCATCACGACTGAACTGAATCAATTATGAAAACTTGGAGTTTATAGAAGACCTAATCTGAACCAGCTGTACTCTCTAGATGTTTCTAGTTGATGACATAATTACAATGCATCATCTTCCCCAAAACAATCTGAAAACACTATTGAAGTACTGCATACAACTTCAGTACCATGGGCCTTTACAAAGATATCCTGAGCCACCTGAGAAGACATCACAGAAGAACAGCCTGGACTTCTTGCCGGGACCAGCTCATGTGTTGCCAGACAAATGTTTAGTGAGTCAACACCAGTCTCAAGAGGCAGACATGTGGACATGGCCTATTCTTCTGGAAGTCACTAAGGCCTCTTTGGAAAATAGGTTTTCATGCATGAACAAGCCATTCTGGGAGTAGCAGGAGCGGTACCTTGAGTTCAGATCCTTCCCCAGGGTGCTGTGTCACCTGACACAATTGAGATCCTGTCACAGGGCTGGAACATCTGCAATGCCTGTCTCCCTTCTACATGCACTGCTGCTGTAGGGTAACTGTAAAACCTGCTGTCCCTAAGTGATGGCAGCGAAGATTGCCACAGAACCTGTGGTAATTTGGTACCTTTGAGGTCAGACTGCCAGACTTGTTTGAAATTGATTGGTATAGTTGACAAGTGCAAAAAGAGGAAAAACTGTGAGTTAACATCTCTGTAGCAAAAATGTATAGATTGAGTTTCCCCGGGGGTGCTTGCAGGCAGAGTGCTGCCTCCCCACGGGCCCCAGGGTGAGCAGCCGCCACAGTGGCTTGATTAATAAACCCTTGACAAAGTGATACAAAGCTTCCAGCTTCCCCATCATTTTATTAGTCTTTCCAACACTCTTACAAACAAGCGAGCTCTGCGCGGCCCCCAAACAATCAAGCAGCACCTGCCAGTGCCGCCGCCCCACCACGTGGGGGGTGGGGGGGTTTGGGGGGGGTCCCACCCATCCAAGGTGGTCCCACCCCTACTGCAGCAGGGGCTTGCACATACATGTGCAAACATCCGCTGGTCACATCACCTGGAAAAAATACACGAATGGGGGGAAAAGCAGGAAAACTTTTTTGCAGAAAAAATCCTTCAATGTATTGGAGCCGTGAATGATGAGCTGTGAAGTAGTGAGAGATTGCTACATGACACTAATTTTATTATTAAAACTACTATCCTAGTAGATGATAAAAAAAACCACAACCAAAATGTAATCACATTTATGATTTCCCAAATGTTGTTAATAATTATCCTGCATTGACCAGCTTGTAGATTTTTGGGTGCTGAGCTATAAAAGGGAGGGCCAAGAGGCAGGATATAACCATAGAAGTACATTGCAGACAGAAAAGTGAATGCTGAATTCAAACCTTTAAGAAAGGTTCTTTAATCTGCAAGATAAAATGAACAAGAGAGAACACTTATCTTTGAAATTTTGACTGATTTGTAACTGGTCTGCACTGCAGTTAACCTAGGAAAGGGTTGCACTGTCTTGGCTGGATTAGAGCTGTCTATCCCAAACACTTTTTTTTATAAACTAAATTTATCCTTTTTTCACAATGAAGTATATTCTTGAAATCCAATCAATACGAAATCAAGGATAATGTGCTGTCTTAAGCCACATCAGAATAATTAATCATCAGCATCATTAAAATTTGGACTTCCACAAAGATTATGTGCTTCTACTATACCTAAAGATACTCTCCACAACTTCTTGATAGGAGCTGGAAAACATCTACAGAGAATACTTTTGCCTCAAATATTGCACTGATCCCCATCTACTCTAGACTTACCAGGACTAAACCTGTGTACCTATCACCTCACTCCTCCTATAGGTATTTCACTCCAAAACTCAGAGCCTCCAAACCTCTTAAAGCCACTAATAACACTGAAGATGGCTCACAAAATTTCATGACAAATTTTCCAAGCATGAAAATGTTAACTTCTGGGTAAAAAGCAACCTGTGTCCTACTAGGTTGTGAAGTACAACATGTAAAATTCTCAGAATCGCCAAACCAGTTTTCTGCCTGTCCTACTTTGAGGAAAGCTAAAATCTGTGTTGAGGAAATTTTATACAGAATAGAATTCACATGTGCCAGCCTGCTTACAAGTCTCTTCTGCTGCTCCTAAAGGCCATCAGTGTCTTGGCTTGATCCAGTTACTGCATTGCACAGCTTATCACACTGACCATTTTCTTTTCCACCTTGTCTTCAGAGCTGAGCCTCATTAAGGGGAAATATGACTTGTCCGTTCCGTGTTAAAGCCAAAGTGAACTTCGCGCAACACAAAAGCAGCCTCCTAGTACTCACACTCTTTAATGGATTTGTACCATTTAAAGTAATTGTACTTGCCATATTGTTTTCCAAATATTTTGTCACTAATAAATATAATATTTATATACATGTTTGCACATATACATATTTCTGCAAAAGGTCTTTCAGCACCCTGGTAAAACACCAGGAAGATATTTTTCAATGTATTGAAAAGACTTTTTTTCACTCTGCTGCTCCAAAATGCCAGAAATGTCAATGAAGTGATGTTTGAAGTGCAAACGCAGCAGTGTTCTGTCTTTAAGTTTGAATCATTCTGAACAGAGGTCCTATTCCCTTAAATTTTCCCTGCCCTTCAACTTTAACTCTCCTGTACAGCATCTTAGACACACAACACGAAATAAGCTATAGTTTTATTTCTCTACAAAAGCACTTAAGAAAAATGAGTACTTTAGCTTCCCTGGGTCAGAACATTTCTACTGTAACATTTCAGCATAAACACAGAGCAATGGCTTACATACTAATTTAATTCCTTGTTTAAGATGGAAAAGCAAGAGTTGCAGAAGCAATGCACTTGGCATATTTCAAACCTCTAGTGAAGCCCAGTGCTCACTGCCTTGACCATGTCACTTTGCTGTGCTTCTCTGCAGGAAGTCCTGCCAGCACCCCACTGCTACAGCAGATCCTGCCTCTGCTCAGTGGGGCTTTTATCACCATCATTGCCTTTCATAGCCATTTCATGCATCCAGCTGTCTCCTAGTTTTTTCCTGGTTTCAAAAATTTCCAGTTTTCACTAGAAAACTGCTGACTAGTTTTAACCAAGATATGGAAGACCACAACTTTTCTGGTCCTGGCAAGACCATTTCTAAAATTCCTTCTGAGCCAAGAGTTCATGTAGCCCAGAATGAATAAAAGCAAAGCAAGGAGCTATAGGGCTTCAGAATCATTGAGCCTGATCCCCCCGCAGCGGCTGAGCACCCACACTGCTCTTGGATGCTGCTAACAACGGTTGAAGGAAACCTTCCTGCTTCAGCCCTGCAGCTCTAGCTGCCTCCTTTTAACCAGGCACATGCAGGCAGCATGGGCATGTTCACATGCAGAGCACACACATACACCCCCCTCACTCTCTAAGAGCCACAAGAAAATGCCATCTGACCACATACCCTGGGGGGGGCCCTGCCAAAGCAGAGCAGTGTGGCTTACCTCAGGGAGACTTGGCAGACCTTCTGTCCCTTTATTATTATGAAAACCTTTCCTTCTATGATGAGATATAGAAGCTAAACAAGTCATTGCTTTGTCACATATATTGTTATTCAAGAACAAAGACACCAGCAACAGGAAAAAATTACACACACACACAAAAAAAAAAAAAGCTGAGCTTTTCCCACTCACTAATTTTTGTTTCAAAACAAGCAGCCAAACAAACAAGCACCTGGCAGTACAGACACTGTGGGATGCCAGCTCTCAGAGGACCCCAGAGTGCACTCGGACAACCTCTCCATGCTCTCCGTGAGGCAGCATTGCTCAAAATGTTACCTTTCAATGTAACTTTCACAGTAGCCACTGCTTAATGAACCATGGTTTAATCCATCAATGGAGCTGATCCAAAATGAGTACAATCATGCTCAGGGCAAATTTGTCCATTTTCTGGTGTCTCATGAATCCCAGCTTAGGGAGGACAGAGCATAGCAGTTCTCTGATAGTGGATGTAGCACTGCTCAGGAAAAAAAATCGAAGTCACATTACAATTGTACAGCCTTTTCAAGAGGTGTGTGTTAATTTGCAAGGTGCGCATCCATTTGTAAGGCGTGGTTCATTTAAGTGCAGAGAACCTCTCCAAATTCCACCCTTATTGCTGTCTTCCTTCAAAAAAAACCAAAGCCAAAAAAGTTAATATCAAAGTTCACTGACAACGGCACCAGCCCTGGCCTACCAGTTTAAACATCCTGAGTACAGAGAAAAGTTCACTTCAGAAGAACCGGAAAACTCACCTTTTTTATGGGCATTAGATTCACTTCCTAACAGGAGATGAAAAAGTCCTGTAGGCTACATGCCTTTCAACTCACAATGACTTGTGCAAGGCAAACTCTAGAAGTGAATCCCACAGCAGGACCCCCGAGTGCAAGGAGGTGATGCAACTTGAGAAGTGAACAATTAAGGGGCTGATGATGCTGCTGAGTGTCAGCCTCTTGTCTTTCTTATCAGGGCTGTTTGGTAGCATTGGCCCCTCTGCTTGCTACCTGTGTGCCAGCTCAATAGTCTGCTCTCTCGACAGCCCACCGCCCACAGCAACCCCGTGATCACACAGCTCTCAGCTGCCCTGCCCTGTCTGCCAGAGCAGAGCCTGGCACTTGCAGAAGATGCTGTGCTGTTCCCTGACTCCTCACCATGCCTTATGCAGGGATCATGTTCTCAGGTAAGAAACTGCTCGATAGATGCCTTGTATTCCCAATACCAGGTACACCAGCACACCCGTCAGTGAAGAAATGACATGGGTAATGGCTTCAGCTTTGTCCATTGCCAAGATGGCTGGATGGAAGCAGTTTCTGGGCAGTATACAGACTTTCTCTGAGTCACTGCTGAGCTGATTAAACGTATAGCATGGCCATCATGCTGGCATTACCCTATACTCACTGTCAAATAATAAAATAAATAATAAATATAAATACAAATAAAACAAGATATATAATAAAAGATTGTGATCCTAGGTTGGGCTGTTCCTCAGCACCAGGAACAGCAATGCAGGAAGGAGCTAAGGAGCTATCCAGGAGTCAGCATGTGGCTGGATAGGTGGATTAGCCCTGGCAGAGATCCAGAATGCCAGATCTAGTGTAATTTTCAATACAAATGGAAACACAATGCAGGAAGCCATAACCCATCTGTGTGAAAAGTTAGGTCTGCAGAGTTTATTAGCCTGGGCTCCTGGCCACAAGAAAATACCTAATTTGCTTCTGGACTCCAGCTAGCTCTGGAAAACACACAGGATGTTTTTGCTGGGCTATGTGTAAGCAGTGAGTAGGTGTCACCTTAATTATCCTCTGTTTTATATGTATCTTTGAGGAGGACAGAGTATTTGGGACCAGTAGCTCTCATGATGTATAATTAGTGCAAAGATACATAGGGTCAGTGGACAAGTGTTTCTTACATTTATTCTTGCATAGATGTAACTATAACTAACTGTAATCCATGAAAAAAGTTCTGTGTCCAGTTTGACAAATAGCTGGATCCCATGCCTCCCTGGGTTGGGCAGCCCACATCAGGCAGAAAAAAAATCGAAGTCACATTACAGGCTGAAGTGGGAGTTAAAGCCCACATCAGACTGAAGTGGGCTGAGCATGGGGAGTTAAAGAATTCCGGGAAAGACAGTACAGTTCAGGTTTGCTCCTCTCTTCCATTAGTATGCTGGGAAGCTGCAAAAAGGATTCAGAGCAGTCTGGCCTTGAAGGGATGAGGCCCAGATTTTGCTGTCATGGAAGATTAAAGCCTTGGGTTCCCATTGCAGATTTTACCTCAAAATTTAAGGAAAGGTTCTTAGAGAGCGGGGTGTGTGTCTGTGTGTGCTCTGCACACTGATAGGACTGTGGCATTTCTAAACATTACCAGGAGCAAAATTACAGATACCATGAGAGCCTCAGTGTCAGAAGTACAGATGCCTACTAGTTTAGGCCCATCAAGGGTGGAACATCCACTCAGCATGTGTGTAGAGGAGCAGAGTTTGACAGATGGAGGTGCTCAAAGTGGGACTGAGGTACACAGAAAATCTGGCAGTACACTTGCAAACTTCATCCTCATGCAAGTCACTTACTTAAAGTTCATTTTTAAGCTCAAACACTTGTTTCTCCCTGTGGTAGAATCTGAATGTTGTAATAGCAAAAAAAAGCACACAAACAAAAAAAAATCCCCAACACATGACGTGCAAAAATGTGCATTCTGCTTTTGCCATGTGAAATTTAGGCATTTGGTGAATTGTTTCACCCAGTGAATTCACCAAGTGAATGTTCTACCCAGCTGTTCAACACCCTAGCTCTGCAGTCTGGGCATTTGCAGCAATCTCGAAGTAGGGCTGTAGCATCTGTGCACTCAGGGACAAGTTTGCATCACTGATGGTATTTAGAAAATATGCTTATCAGACAACTCTTCCAAATCTCCCTTCCAGGTACTACTTTGCATTTTACCAGTGTGTCCAGTGCAGCCATGCCAGGACTGATGCTGCATATTACTGGTGACACAGCACTGACCCTGCAAGGGCCACAGCTCCCAGGGAAGGCTGACAGCTTGCAGAGTGAGCTGTATCCCCCTATTGCCCCTCTGCACAGCCTTTTGCACACTGAATTTCCCAAGCCACTGATCTCCATTCATAGCCTTGTATGTGACTCTAGACAGCTGGGGAGAGAACAGTCACTGCTTTTCTACACAAACAAGTGCAATTTCCACCAGAGAAATTTTCCTCTCCTTTAGACTTTGCTTCTAATTGAAAGTATGCTTAGAGCTCTGGAAAATGTTAAGCAGTATTATAGGCCACCTTTTAACAGGAGAGCATCACCCTCCTCTTACACCTTCTCTTACTCTTACAGTCCTTAGGAAACCTAAAATTACCCATTTTCTGTTGTGTAGCAAGACAGAAAAGCTGTGTTTCACATGGTGATTGACTGGATTCCTGCACTGACTTTTACCTTCAGCAACAGGCTCCATGTACATCAGGACACAGTTTAAAAGGAATGATCATCTTTTTGATAGATCACATACTGAGTCACAAGCTACATATTCAACAGAAAATCAAGCTAATTGCTTACTTCTTCTAAGATATCCCTGAAGGATAATCGATGTCTGCAGAGCTGTCTCTTAGTTGGAAACTAGATAATTAAACTGAAGAAATGCATTTCTCTTTTAAGTTTCTCTCTGTATTTTCTTTTATTCTTCTTTGTACCAAATATATCAGCATGAATATAAGCTATCAACTTTAATTAAAAATTAAAATTAGCTCTAGTTTTGTTTTGTTAAATCTACAGCTGAAAAACAAAAGAGACTGTCAAGACAGAAAATCTCTTAGTTGTCCCTACCCACTTACCCAGCAAATCGTAAACATGCCGTGCATCATCATCTTCCTGCATGTAACTCAAGAGTCTTCAGCAGGATTTACTGTACTTGGTCTTCAGCTTATAACTGTAGCTGTGTGGAATATAAATAAAGAAATGGACAGTACCGTAACATGATAGATTTGTGAATACCCAAAATTTGATAGGCTCTCCTTTATTAATTTAATCTATTACTGGCTAATTGCTTATGTACTGTAAATCTGCAAAGGTCAATCACCAAACAATAAGAAGGTATGAAACACTAACAAGTCCTAATACAATAAGAATGTAAATCAATAGTCTAAATGAAGTCTTGTATTGCCAATGACGCATGAAAATGTATTATTGTTAGGAACTACAAGCATGAGTTTCACTGAAAGCTATAAAATAAAAAGCCATGTCTTTTGAGAGAAATACAGTATAAACAGCGTCTGTAAATACTGACTGTACAGTGAACTTTTTCAAAAGGGCAACTTCAAGGAATAAGCCATTTCACTGAAAGATACTTTCTTGCACAAGAAGTAAAAGAAAAAAGGTGCTGATGCAATAAAGAAATACATATTTGACAAAGACTAACTGAATTATATGGGTGCAACAGAAGAAAAAATTTGTATATATATATATATAAGTACTGCACTTCAAACATATGTATGTAAATATTTCTATACGTTAAACTATCATAGACTTGCTTATAAACCTGAGGCCTCATTCCAGACAGAATCCTACAGCTAATTCCATTCAAACAACTGTGGCAAGAGGACAGAGCTATTGCAGATGTTGACAGCTATAGGAGGAAGCAGACACCTCACCTGAAGATTCACTCCACTGTTTTGCTTTACATCCATTTACAAAATTTCTGCCTTCCTGACTTTCTAACTGGTTCAGGTGAATGTTAAGGAAAAATGTTATTTTTAAGTCATCTCTGAATTCTAAAAGACTGTGGAATAATGTTCTGTTTGTAGGAGCAATTTAGCTTTATTAAGCAGCATGACATGGACTAAGTGAGCTAAGATAAGCCTTGTGCAGTGTGTTGCAGCAGTCAGCAGCAGCAGCAGCAGCCAATCAATCTAGAACCTGATTACTGAGAGCTGTGCTGACATGCTGCAAGGAAAAGTGTTACACACTGATCCACCAAGCTAGACATCCCATTTCACCTGATATTACTGGAGGAATTTCTCATTCCAGCAGAGATTTGGCAAATGCACCTCTTAAAATATTTTCGTGTTTCTCCATTTTCATTAAACCTCTATGCCAAACTGCCAGCTGTGAAAGTTGTTTCATTTGCATGGCATTGTTAGAATATATTTCACAAGCAAGGCAGACAGCGCTTACTGGGAAATCTGTATTTCTTATTTTCCTCCTGGTAGGAAAACAGAATACTTAAAACCAGTTGAGAACCTATAGAGTTAGTCCTGCTACAGGCAGGTCTAAATTGCTGTTACAAAGAGGTCCATTAGCAGGTTTGATCTGAGCAAGCAGGGTGTGCTAGTTTACCATATTAGTCTGATTTCTTCCCAGCTAAATTCTGCTCATGAATTGCAGCAGTATTGAATTAAAAGAGTCTGGTTTTAAGACCAGGCATGGATACTGGAAACAGTCATATAATAACCTACTCTTATGGTTTAGGCAAAAAAAAAAGGAAGCATTATTCTTTCAGAACATTTCCTTCCTCTTTAAATCTTCAGATACTCTGCTTTTGTTAAGGTCATTGCATGAATTTAAGATACACCATTCTGGAAACTAAATTAGCCCTCATTTACTGGGAAGTTGAATGCAGCCAGACTAATGGTGGCGCAAATATAATTGGTTCCCAACATGTGTCAGTGTGTATACTCCTCAAGCCATGGAAAAGATGCATTATGGGACTAATTTTTAAATGTTAATGGATATTGGATGTTTGCCAGACACCCAGCTGTGCACAAAACATTGAGATGGTAAATAGCTCTTGATCTGTTTAGAAACAAATTATAATGGCTGTTTGGATTCTACATGACTGAAGGCATGGTAACCAGCACAGGCTCACAGACTGACCCTATTAACTGCACTAAGGGGAATGCACTGATTTTTAAAATCAAAATAAGAGACATAAAATAAGGCTATTAAGATGCCATTTAAATTATTTTAGATTAATATTAAGCAATGAAAATCTCAACAACAACCCATAGCACCTGTTACCATTGTCTACATGAACTAACTTATTTAAGGGAGTTAGTTTTGGCTAGGTTTCTTGGGGAGAAAGTCAGAAAGAAATGCTGTCATCACACAGTTAATTTGATTCTAAAGCTGAGGTCTGAGTGAAGAGCTTACCTGAAATTACAGACTAAAAATCTCTCTCTCCTGCCACACATCAGCAATGGGTCTCATTGAGATGCACCAGGGAATAAAACCTCTCTTCATCTGATGTGTGGTTCTCATAATTTTAATTTAAAGTCTACGAATATCAGTATTTGCAGGACACTTCCTACTTGAAATGTCTTTCTAGTTGTATTCATTTGGTCAGCAAAGTCCAACAGGGAATTTTTAATCAGCTGGATTAGGTGCTTTTGATTACAATACTGTAGCATTAGCGGAAAGCAGCATTTCACAAATGAAAATTGTACTAATTGTCAGCAAGACAGGAGAGCTCTTTTCCATAAAATTGTGTGTTCAGCAGTTTGAGACTCCTCTTCACAAAGAGATGACAGACACACGGATATTCAGGAGAGCTTCCCCTTCGGGATTTGGGGTCTGGAATCTCTGGAAAAAAAAGCCTTCATGTCTAGGACATGATCAGTGCATTTCAAAATTTCTCCAAAAAACCTGACCAAAGCAGCAGGCACGTAATTCCAAGCAGAAGAGCACAGTGTCATTGGATCAATGGGGAATACCTCAAGATTGCCTAAGAGCTGACTATGCAATGTCATTAAATCATAGCCTGTCAATAATGCAAAATTCGTACTCCCTCAGTAACTTTGCAGTTACAGCTTTAGACTTTGAATGTTAGTTTTAAACTGTGCTCTTTCTGCTAATTTTGGTACCTTATATAGCTTGTTCTCTGTGATCTGAAATATACTAATGTATTAGGAAAGGAAGCCTGAGAGCCGCTTCTCAGAGTTCTTCAAAATTCATTTTCTCTTTCTCAAAAGAATGTTGTTTTCACCAAATGTTGAACATCTATGAAAATAAAAGCATTCTGACAATTAGGAAGTATGTGCTATTCTAAGAGGCACCATCAAAACAACTCAAATGAGAATTTTTTCCCTGACAACTCAAAAGTCTTGATCCAGTCTTACAGATTAAGTATGGATCTTGGAGAAATGTTTGCCTTACTGCCAATTTCAAGTAATAAAAAAATGAAATGACAAAAAGCAAAACCAAACCACACATCATGCCTCAACCCTGCAAGCTGACAAGCCATAGAGACATGGCCCCATAGAGATGTGGTCCCATAGAGATGTGCCCCACTGCAGGCAAGAGGGATTCACTGCTGCCATCCTCAGCCCTGCATACAGCCCTGAGCACATTATTTCAGTGGCATCAGGACACAGCAGAGGAGTTTTGCTCTCCCCAAAGAGCCCAGGCTCTCATGGGCTAGGAATCACAAACAGCTTCACCTCCTCCCTTTCAGTAGGGAGGAAAGAGAAAAGTCACAGCCCTGTCTGCAGCTACAGGAATACTGGGGAAGAGTCAGGGTCTGGACACATGAGCTTTGGTGGTGAATTGGTCTTGGAAGAGGGAAGTTGAGGTAGTAACGAGAAGTCCTCTGAGCTTCAGGAAGGAGGACTTTATGTCTTGGATGCTGCATTGAGGAGGTAAGCTGTGCTGCCAGCTAATGCGTCCTCCACTGATGTCAATAGGCAAATCACAACTAGCTGATTTCCCACAAAAACAAAAAGGGTAAAAAAAAGCTTGTTGTTCATCCTGGCTGAGGCTCTAGGAGTGCACTCACAGCCATGTGGATTTCGCACCTTTATAATGTAATATCATCCATTCCAGCTGCAAGCAGACAAACAACTGGGACTTCTCCTTCCTAGTAAATCACTGATTCAACATCACAATTCAGACAGCACAACTACTTCAAGGATCTAGCTATATCCTCAGTTATGTTAGCATGAATCTGAAATAATTCCACTAAGACTGGAAAATTTATTCTTAATTTTCAAAAGCAAATGAGAACAGTCTGACCAGCAGCATTCAACATTTGAATGACCTACCTACAAAGTGTGTTTTTGCAGATGCAGAGTAATTTCATTAGAGTACCTTGCAGAATCTTTTACTTGCAAAACTTGTTTCCATTTCTTTTTAGTGTAATGAGATTTCATGATGAAAGCCAAATACAATCTAGTACAGCAAAAGTGCATGTTACACTGATCCTAATAAGCCCAATGAAAATCAATAATGCTGCTAGATTCCCTGAAATCAGCCTACCTAAGCTCCAAGCACCGTGTTCTGCCTAAAGCAGAGTATTAGCCGTTTACATAAGACAGACATTTCCTAGTAGAAAATCTGAAAAAAACCACAGTTGAGAAAGAGAAAATAAAGCAAGTAGTTGTTACAAATATATTTAAAAAAATGAAGATAGTTGCCTCCTGTCCTTAAGGTTTGGCTAAATGACCAGTTCCTTTCACTTTTTATCCAGCTGCCAGCTGCTACCAAACCATTGTGTTAACTGCATGAGGGCAAGTCTCTAGGCCCTGGCTTCTCTATCCCCTGCAAAGAAAAACAACACTGTCCACCCATTTGCTGAACAAGGATGAGAAATTTTGCTCTGAGAGAAGAAGCACCATTTTCACTGGCATAGAAATGAGAATTATAATAACACCAGGAAAAAAAAGTCAAGCAAAGTATATCGAGGAGTAGTTTTAAAAATTCAAGCAACCAGCTGCAATGAAGTTGGAAAAGATCCATGCGTCCTCTATCATATTTCACTCCTTTTGCTTGCAGCTTGCCCTGTATTCAGTAATGGGAAATGTCAAGTTACAAGGGGAAGAGAGGACAGGTCTGAAAGAAAAGGCAAGAATGTGCAAACATCAGAAGATAGAAACAGACAATTCATCTGTATGTTTAGGCATATACAATATATTTGAGAGCAAGAGCCATCATCATGTAGACTTTACTCTGCATGTATTTCAAATAAAATCCTTCTTTGAAGTTTGCCCCCTCTTAAATAAGCTAATAAATGTAGCAAGCTTAAAATATAATTTCCCTTGCATTAGTAAGCTATTTTTTATTTGCATGAGAAAACGTTTCTCTGTAATGATCTACCTTATGAATGACCTGGGGAAATAATTTCAGGTTGCTTTAAAATGCAACCATTTGTTTCTTATTGGTGAGTTCAATTTCACTAAAAGTTATGGAGTGAACAGCAATAGCCTATTTGCATTATTGGATAGCCAAAGGTGCATAATTATTTCCAGTTTACTATTAAAATAATATTTAAATAATTCAGCATGCAGTTGCCTTTTTCTTCCAATGTTGTACTATTAACAGGTTGGTAGATTTGCAAGAGCGAGGCATTTAATGAATTTTTTGAATTAGGAAATTCTTACAGAAGAAATTTAACCAGGAGCTTTTATTTTTGTGTCACGTTTGCATTGGGAAGTCCTCCCTCAGGACAAGATAGATTGAATTTCTACAAGTGTATACCTTCATGTAAGTAGCATATTTGTATTTATTTACCAAATGCAAGTAGGGTAATTCTGAGTAAAAGGATTGTATATACAGACCACGCATAGGTAGCATATAGAAATATATGTCATGGATACACAAGAAAGGTACTTCTGTCTTTGCCAGGGGGGTGGAGAATGGCTCATTCTGCCTAGTTCAGAGGTTGTAACACCTTCTGCCTGTACATCACAGGTGTACTGTACTGTTGCTATGGAGACTGGCTCAAACGAGCAGAAAATTTCATTTTGATAAAGTTCTATTCTTGCGCAGAGGAAGAAGGCTCTATATTCAGCATCACATGTGGCATGTTTTAATGTTTGAGACACATGTTCTGTAAACAACAACAGACTTGAAAAAAGCGAGTCACATTTTTCCCTCCTGATGTTAGCACCTGCAAGTAACACCTTGGAAGCAAGTATTACAGGCGGTAACATCCCTGCAACATGGACCTGCTCTTCACCCCAGAGACCGCCAGGAAGGGGCAGGGGTGAGGATGGCAGCTCTTGGGCACACACTGACCCTGCCAGGGCCCACCCAGGCACTTGCTGATCAGGGAATCAATAGTGCCCGGCTGGCCAAAGCCAGCAAGGCTCTATTCAGCTGAAAAGTGGAAAATTAATTTTGGGTGAAATGGTTCATTAATTTTAACTTATGTAAAAATATTAATATTTGTTAATCAATGAAATCAAACTTTTCCAGATGGTAGATCTTTCCCACACAATCAATCAAAACAATGCTTTGAAAATAGTGAAATTATGTATTTTCACTTTTTCCAGTTCTACACACACCATGATTTTTCAACTCCATTGATTCACTAGGACTGACAGAAATTTGTTAAGCAATTCCACAGATCAGAACCTGTATTTTTCAGTAGAAAGAGGATTTAGCTGAAAGCTGCCAGACAGCCCTCCTAACTAAAATCAAAGCAAATACAATTATCACAGGGCTGGAGAGTACCTGAAGCAGTTGCCTCTTCTTTTTCTTTAACTCCCAGACGTCAATAGCACCTTCTGCCCTCCAGGGACATTGCAGGCAGGGTTCCCAGCCAGGGAGCACATGGCTACTGCTTTCTCACAGAGCCTGCCCAAGCCCTAAAGCCTCCT
The DNA here is from genome assembly GCA_013390025.1 of Pitta sordida. NCBI lineage: Eukaryota > Metazoa > Chordata > Aves > Passeriformes > Pittidae > Pitta > Pitta sordida. Next base: position 66,118 of record WEKX01017356.1, on the reverse strand, counting down.
CAAACTGTTATGCGTTCCGCCTACAGAAGAAACAAAATCTGCTATTTATGGTCAAAGCTACTGGGAGGATTAAAGCAGGAATCAGGGACCAACAGAGGTCTGGAGGTGGCACAGGGTTGTGCTGAAGGGCAATGTAGTCCTTTGTCTGGGAGCTGGGGGGAGAAAAGTTCATAGTTCNGGGGGGGGTGTTGTTAGTTTTGTTGATTGGTTTCTGGTTTGGGTGTTTTCTGTTTCATTTTAAATCTCAGTATTTGAACGCTCCTAGCTATTTACATCTAACAGCCTTATGCTAACAGTTATTATATGAAGACCTTTTGGGGATCATGGGATTTTTTTCCTGCACTTTATTATTTGCAATAAAATAATTTAAATATTAAAGCATTCGCTACTACTCTTAGACTTCATGCAATGGTTGGAAAGTACAGAGTATTAAAAGCCTTTACCTCAGAAACACCTTCCCTTAACATAACTGGTATTTCACTCAGGAAAGCCATAGTGAAATCAATCCTGCTTCTGGCATATATTAAACACTAGTCATTGCTAGGAAGGCTTATTGGCAAAACTAAGCCCTTAGCTATCATATGTCTTTTCTTAAACTATATCTTAACTTCCATAAATAACCAATGAGGTGGAATCTTCTTTTGCACCTCTGTATTATGCTCTCATTATAAGAAAAATCTATTTTGTACCATAGTAATAGCAATTGTCACAATAAAATACCAGGATTTGCTTCTCCCCTGTCCCCTCCTGAACCAAGCACCTAGACTGCAGTGAGATAAGAAAAGCCAAAGAAAATGAAAAATATCAATAGTTGCACTGGTAAATTGAAATACCTACTATCTTGGGAGGAAAACCTGTTATTAAAATAAAAATACCTGAGATAGTGTCAGGCAGTGTGACAATGAAGATGTCATTACTAAACAGGACTCTTGGGTCCCTTAGCTGTCAATAATTAATACATTATTTACACTTGCACATTTTCATTTCCCAGCTTTCAAGATTTCATTTACACTCTGATCCTTTGCTTAGCAGCAAATTTAACATCATTGTGACCTTCTTCTTCCTGACACTACACACCTATCAAGCAGAGAAAGAGAATAGCATATAATACATGCATTTATTAAAGTAGAAAGCATCCGTTACTGGAAGAAGTGACAAATGCCAGTGTTTGCCACAATAAAATGGAAGAGAACCAAATTGCTCCCAAAGAAAAATCAATTAAGAAACCATCTTAATAATACCATTTGTGGGAGACTCAGAATTTGCATGTTTTAGGGAAATGTAGATGAAGTGTTTCTAATTAAAACCCAAAGGAATTAGCAAACTTATGAAAGCCATGCCGCAAACTGCAGAAAACCTTATGTTAAGACACACCATTTTGACTATCTGAAACTAAAATACTCTGTTAAGTTGAAACAGCATTTTCATCCTCATGCTGAGAAGATACAGCCATTCCTAGGAGAAACAATGTCAAATGGTCATACGAGATGTACATCATTGTTACATCATAGTGTACATAAACGTACATATTTATGTATTATAGGAATTTGCAAACTACCAGCATAAAATTTAACATGTATGTTAAAACTATGCTGTAAGCAAGGACTGACAGAACATAACTGACTGGGATAATAGGTTGGACTTGATGATCTCAAAGGTCTTTTCCAATCTAGTTAATTATGTGATTCTCTTTTGGAAAAAATTCTTCACAGAAAGAGTGATTGGCCATTGGAATGGGTTGGTGGAGTCACTGTCCCTGGAAGTGCTCAAAAAGAGACTGGATATGGCACTTAGTGCCATGGTTTAGTTGATGAGATGGTGTTAGGTAATAGATTGGACTTGATGATCTCAAAGGGCTTTTCCAACCTGTGATTCTATCTTTTGAAGTCAGTGCCAAAGTTTGTGCAGATGTTGATTTTTCTGTTTTGAAAAACAAGTATTCTGGACTTATCCTGGCACACTGGGGCAAGACAGTGGATGATCTTGAATTAAGAAAACCACACAAGTTTGTAATTTGGGCTCTCAGAAAAATTTTATGTTGACTTCAGTGGATTTTAGAGCATGTCCTCAGTGCAATTAGAAACTATTAGGTGTAAGAGCAGCAATAATCCTAATTCCATGGAGGAAGAGCTGGGAAAAGGAGACTGCCCAGAGATGCTTTACCACATGCAGGCATTCTACCGAATCATTAAACCAAATCCCAAAGGAGTTACTTTATCATTTCTCTAGTTGAATTGAGTTTATGGTCATCATTTAGGAGACCTTTTTATCAGTCTGTAGAAATCTAAAGCTCTGATATTAAATTCTGTTAAGTTTGCAGAAGGTGACTGTATTCTCTTAGCCATGCAGGCGCTTCCTCCAGCTGAAATTTGTCTGTGCTGCCAAAACAATAGGGTTGCATTAGGCAGAAGAGATGATTTCTACAGTGTGACTGCTTCAGAGGTAACCATATCATTGACCCTCTTGGTCTCTCCAAGCACCTCCGCTGAGTGATTGCCACAGTTCTTGCATTTCTCTGTGGTGGGGATGGCACTCTGTTAATCATACAGAGCCCTGGCTGAATTTGGCACTTTCTGAAATTTCATCTCAGGAGCTGTAATAGGAGAGAAAACACAGACACACTGGACAGCTTCTGCAAAATACTGTACCATCTGCTTCACTGAAAGGAACAAACCAGCAAGGAGGAAGCACTGAAGTGATGGGAGTGCTTATCTAAGGCTGGGCTTTGCCACTGTGTTCAGGCACTGGGGGCATCGAAATCCATCTGACACTAACTGAAACTTCAGTTCACCTAGGCACAAACAACACAGCGATCAGTCCAACATTACCATAAAATAATTGCACTGATAACCAGCTTCTGCTTTCTTCTTGCATAGCTAGCATTCAACTGTCACTGTCGAAACCATGTAACATGGGGAGGCCTGCATCAAAGACACTCCTATAACCACTCCAAAGTTAATATCTCATTAACTGATTTACCATTGCATGACATATTGACTCTAGTTTCTACAACCCTGTCTCTTCATCATCATCAGCTGGTGATCTCCAGTTGGCACTGGAGTGGGCACATGCTGTATTGCACCATGCTGCATCCTACTCTCCCTCTCTTTTCCCATCCAGCTTTACAACAACTGTTTGCTACAATGCTGTAAAAAAAAAAAAAAAAAAAAAAAGTAGTTAATATTCAACAAAAGGGAGTTCATGCATTATTTTGTGCTCTGAGAAATTAGTATCATTCATTGCAAATAAAAATTGCCAGGATGAATTCTTGCATGCCAGTTCTTAGCCAGGAACACAATATATTGGCTGAATTGTGTTTTCTTGTTAGCAATAGAGATTTTATAGCAGAAGCCCTGGCACAGTCTTTATGATGAAGGAGCAAACACTATTGCATCCATTCTGACATAAAAAGTAATCATTTCTGGAAGACTCTAACACAGTGAAAATTTCAGGATGTGGACTGGATTCAAATTGGTGAGTACCCAAAATATGCCCAAATGCCACCCAATTGCAAGATCTGTTCTGAATTCCTGAGCTATTAGGGGAATATACTGTTTATGACACATTCCAGATTGATGGCATCTACATGCAAATTCTTTTTTGCTCACCCCACAACAAATATGCATGGAAATCAGAGTGTAAAGTCCCCTCTACTGTCCTTTTCTGTAAATAACTCATTGACAAGTGATGGGCTGGCTTTATTTAATGGGTTAAGAAAATGGATTGCTCTTTCAGTACAATTGTTCTTGAGTTCTATTTGCTCTCATTTTTATAATTAAGGAAATACTAGTTATTAAAAATGAAGTTTTGCAATATGAGTAATCCAGGAAAAAAATTATTCATTCATGGACTACAAGGGAAAAGTCTAGCTCTCCTTTCATCACTGTGCCACCCCTTTGACTACCGATGACTTTGTTTTCCCAAATGCTGACCTAAAAGTTGGCCGTGCAAGAAAGGGCATGGCAGAGCCCAACATTGACTAGAAAGTTCCTTTGTCCCTCATCTCATCTGCCAATACATCAAACATTCCTAAAGTTGGTAGCAAAAAATAGATACAATGTTTACTTCCAATTTGGCGGTATCCTTGACAGCCCACTGCCTCTGGGATACATTTGTCAAAGGTGGGAGACTGAAAAGCACAAGACAAAACACGATGCTTACTCCTCATTCCAGTAAGAATGGACCAGAAAAAAGTAGAATTTGTGATTTGGTTTATTTAATTATCATCAGACACAAAAGCTCTAGCATTCTCCACAAGAATAGTTCACAGAATCACAGAACCAGTAAGCTTGGAAAAGACCATAGAGGTTATCAAGTCCAACCTATTACCCAACCTAGCCAAACCTGTTACCTAACCTGTTGCCATCCTGCTACCAACTCACCATCCTGCCTATAACACACTACCCTAATATCTAGATCATGCCACCAAGTACATCATGCAACCTTTTCTTAAACTTCTCTAGGGACAGTGACTCCACCACCTCCCTGGGCAGCCCATTCCACTGAGAGATCACCCTCTCTGTGAAAAAGTTCCTTCTAATGTCCAGTCTAAATCTCCCCTGACGCAGTTTAAGACTGTGTCCTCTCGTTCTATCACTTGTAGCCAGAGAGAAGAGACCGACCCCCACCTGGCTACACCTCCCTTTCAGGTAGTTGTAGAGGGTGATAAGGTCTCCCCTCAGGCTCCTCTTCTCCAGACTGAACAACCCTAGCTCTCTCAGTCGCTCCTCACAGGGTTTGTGTTCCAGCCCCTTCACCATCCTTGTCGCCCTTCTCTGGACACGCTCAAGGATCTCAACATCCCTCTTAAACTGAGGAGCCCAGAACTGAACACAGTACTCAAGATGTGGTCTAACCAGTGCTGAGTACAGGGGGAGAATAACTTCCCTA
>WEKX01017356.1:169-60930 GCA_013390025.1 Pitta sordida | reverse complement strand
GACTTATGAGGATCTAGATGTACTAGTATGTTCCTTACATCTTCCTCCTGTATTAAAGAGGGGTTAAACCATTCCTCATCTGTGTTGACTATATCAAGAGACCCTTGAAGAGATTTTTCATTATGTAAGCAGTCGTCTTTACTATTAAAGACAGAGGCAAAATAATCATTAAGTACCTCTGCCTTTTCCTCATCCCCAGTGATTATGTTGCCCTCCTTATTCAGTAGAGATTGGAGATTGTCCTTGTCCCTTTTTTTGCCATTAATGTACCTGTAAATGCCTTTTTTATTATCCTGTATATTAGTAGCCAATTGAAGCTCAAACTCTAATTTTTTTTCTGCATGACTTGACAACAACCATAAACAAAGTCCTAGTTACCTTTCCCTCCTTCCAAAGGTGATACATCCTTTTTTTAACTCTTAGCTCATTCAAAAATCTCCTTACTCAACCAGGGCAGCCATCTACCTTTCCGTAGTTGTGGAGACCTGTCTGCTCAGCTCCTGTATCTCAGTGCAATCTTACTTTTCATATATGCAGTGTAAGAGACCCTGATGGGAGTACTACATGCCACAGATGATTTCACACATCATTTGGAGAAGAAGAAAATCATTAATCTGTGAAGTATTGAAGGCTGTAAGGTCCATGTGGTTGGGATAGCCTGGCTGAATGGAGTAAAGAAAGAAATGGAGGAGCTACTTAAAACAGGGAGGAAAATAAACCGTTGATGAGAACAGAAAGACTAAGGAAAAAAAAAGAAAAGCAGAAGTGTCAGAGAGGGACCAGGAGACCAAACACCCTGGCAGATAACTGCTCCTCTCATGGGCCCGACCAGCCCAGGGGACCAGCTCTGCCAGAGGCACCTTGGCATAGCCCTGAGGCCCACTTGCACCCCAGCACCTGGCAGAGCAGCATCTCAGACAGGACTGCACTGGGGTGCTCCCAGGCTGGACACAGACAGGCAGAGCCTGCCCAGGGTGTGCACTCCATGGCTCCCTACTTCCATTCCCACTGCCTACATATGTGCATGCTCACACTGCCTGGGAATGTGGCCGAAACCCGCTGCAATGGACTACACATGTACATATATATGTGGGGTTATGGACTTAGTTAAGCAGAGGTATAAACAGAACTAATTAGTGAGAGGGAAGGTCTATTAATGCTCTTCTCCAAATCACAGGCCCTTTTTTTTCCTACCGTTTTGTCTTAAAGATGAGAGGAAACAGAAGTAGCTTTGTTTTTATATGGTCAGGCTTGCTGGTTTTGATAGTTTTGGAACATTGCTGCTGATACCTTTAGAAAATACAATTTGGCAGTGTCAACCCACGCTATGCATCGGTCTGTCATGTGGGGGTGGTATGGACAAGGATCACAATGTGAACTGCGTGTAAAACCACAGCAACTCAGCGCCAGAAGAGACATTTGTGTATATTACCATTAAAGCTCTTACTCTTGTTTGCTGATAAATTTACAGACATTAGCATCAAGGTAGCAATCAGGATTCATCAGCTTTACTTTTTTATAACCTGTTAGTCTGTGATAACTTCTCTCTTCAAGTGACATACTGTAACATTGTGCAGTATTAAATGATATGCACAAATAAGTACCTAATGGTAGATTTAAAGATGTTGCAGCAGTCCAAGTTCTTTCATTTTCCTGATTATAATGGCATTTGCATAATGTATGAATTCAAACATTATTGCTGTTAAATAATGCATAAATATTCTCCCATGCTGAAATACATCTATTTTCTCTCCATGAATTATTTTGAATGTATCATTCAGTTGTTTTTCTATTTAAAAATGTAGTTAGAACTCTGCATATATCAGTATTATGACTGGAAGAAGTATCATCACAAGTAGTTGGCTAACACTCCAAAGTGTAAATGAAGTATACATTATTAAATGGGCCATCTCCTTCCTTCTTCAGAAAGCATTATCACCAGAATACAATATTTAACATTTCTGAAATGTCAGAAAGAAATGCAGGTACATATTTGATTATCTGACAGGCCTTAGGAAAGAAAAAAAGAACAACATTTTGCTCCCCAACCTGAAGGGAATATGAACGTGGTCCTATATAAAGAGATAAATCTGTAAGAGGAGATTGTGCAAGTTCTTGAATAGCTCTTTGTGAAACTAAGCACCTTCAACACCCATTGACTTCCAATCCCATATCCCCCAGATGATGGACCCTTTTATTTATATTTGATTCTATGAAATGTGCCATCCAGCAAACTCTTAGATAAATTCTGTCAACACTGTCACAAGTCAGTTACATCAATGATAGATGACAGGAGGAATAAAAGGATTTCAGGATTCAAGTATCTGAAGTTGAGTACAAAAAAAATTTAAGTCTGCACAATATTTAGCAGTAAAAACATCAAAATGAAAATAACAAAAAATGTATCTCCCTTGTGGGTCTATAGCCCAGCTGAAATTGTCAGAGAAGGTAAAGAATATAATAAAACCCCAAGAACTCAAAAATATCCTGTAAATATGCTCATTTAGAAATGTGAAAATGTATAGATATGCCTGATTCTCCCTGGTGTCCTCCCCTGCTTGTGCCATTGCAACATATTTTTTATGAAATATCTTCTTTTTGCAATTGCAGTGTTTAAAGTCAGGCTTAAGTATTGACTCATAATTGTATTGCCTCTCTCTTTCCCCTTCTCTAGAATAGGTGACTTTTTTTAATTACTTTTTACTTACCATGTAGACATGACTTAGTGTTTCAATTTGGACCCTAACTTGCTGGATTCTATTGTCTCAGTCAATTTTCCATTTGGTGCAGGTAGGAAATAATCAAGTCTCCAATAAACATCATCTTTTTTTAAAGTGTGTCATCTTTTACTATCTGTCATTATAATGCTAAAATGTGTCTGCTTCACCAGGGCTATCACCATTACTTGACCCATATAAACCCACACACCTATATCTACCTATGTGCAATGGAACTATTTATTCTGTGAAATAGATTTTCTGTCACTGCTCCTCCCTTTTTTCCTTTGCTGCTGTTGATGGCATAGTGGAAATGCACTTTTAAAATCTAATAAACTGATCCAATGGTAAAATGATCAAATTTTTGCTTATGCTTATTTAAAGTGTATGAATAGGAGAACATTTTGAAATAGATTTTATCAACCTGAAACTATCGCAAATAGAAAACAGGAAATGTCATCTCCTAAACTCAATACACTTGTTAACACCCCAAAAATGACTGTGAAAATTCACATCAGTTTCTAATGCATAGACTTCTTTAAAAAAAGGAAAAAAATTAATGCAAGAATGAGAGATTGCACAATGGAACCATGAGCATATAGTTAAAAATGTACTGCAATTTTTCTCATCTAAGGTAGTTTTCTAGACAAACTGTGACAGGGAAAGACTCTACCTCATAATACCCACCCAGGCACTGCCTAGCAAGAATTAACTCTTCCTTTCCCAGTACCTTCTGGGTAGCTGAACATCTGGTTAACATCTGGTTAATTTTACACAGAGAAACCACACTCAGAGAAAAAAAATAGTTTGCAAATCTGGTAAATAAATGTGGATAAATCTGGATTACTTTCTCTTGGGAAGAAACATCTATGAGGCATAGCTAAGCTGGAATACTCTTTTTTCATCTGTTTAAACAAATTGTGTCAATTCCCAGTGCACAATTTAAAAAAGGCTGAAGAGAAAATTGGGCTGCCTAGAGCAAAGCTTCCTTATGTGATATCTGCTGGACTTCACCCATTTTCACAAATCATAAAGAAAGGACTAGGCAGGTGAAAAGAAATACATCCTAGTTAAAAACACCTTTGTTTAAATCAGAAATGAATTAATGAAGTGTGAAACTCACCTTCTTATCTTGTGGGTTTGCTGTCAGGAGCAGAGGTGCATAGTTCAGAACAGTGACAAAAAAGAGCAGCAGTGTACATTTGAAACGCTACTTCCCATGGGCCTTGTGCTTTTGATTTCTGCCTTTAATACTGATAAGAAGTGACAGTAGTTGGATAAAACAATCAAAACTGGAGTTGAAGAGCTTATAAACCTCCTGACACTTCAATAAGCCAAAAGCCAATACAAACCTTAAAAAAATCGTGTCTCCATTTTGACTCTGCAGAACTGAAACACACGCTAAGGGCTAGAAGTTTACCTCCTGATTTATTTCAGACCCATTTCATTAATTTTAAATAAAAAAATAAATGCTAAATTCTACATGGAGAAGTAAAATCTTTTAGAGTTTTTTAGACAGTTACTGCCAGTTCTCTGAAGAGCTTTATGCCTGCTGCTATATGTCTACAAATCAATATTTTATATTTTGGAAGATGAAGTCTTAATTATCCATCTCCCGTTTAAGCATTAAACCAACTTTCGGAGAAAATTCATTGGGCAATGGACTGACTACTGCTCATTACCACACATTTTCCAGTAAGTCAGAAGAGAAAGGCACCAAGAACATTTCTTGTTTGCCTAACTTTGATTTCACCTGGTTTTACTCCTCTGTAAATTGATCTCAGACAGTTTCTAAAATCCCTGCCATGGACAATGGCACCTTCAAACACTTCGAACACAACTCCACTTATAGACTTAGCCTCTGCTCTGGTAAGTGCTGCTTCTCCCCAAAAATAGGGAGTAAAGAGTAGGCAAGTAGCTTGAAGTCACATAACCAACACACAGATGGCAAAGACTAAGTATGAGGCAGAATCACAGAATCACAGAATCAGTAAGGTTGGAAAAGACCTTAGAGATCATCGAGTCCAACCTATAAGGCACACAGCTAATACATGAAATCATGGCTTAATGAAAGTATAAGTGAAAATTAGAGAATGATATTCCTTACATTTTTTATTTGCAGTTGAGACAAATCTTAATTCAGAACATATTTTTCTCATTTGCAAGTGGTAAAATGTGTGCTAAATTTATATAAGAAATTCTGCAGAAGACAAGGTTTTCAGATATTTGGGCAACTAAGAATTCAGATATCTCAGCATTCAAACTATCCCAGGATTTTAAACCCTGCTCTAAGTACTCTAGGAAGAGATTCGCTCACCCTTGGTTTAACAGAGGTTGAAAGAATGTAAAAAGCACAGAATCCAGCACTCTTTGGATCTGCATCCTTTGAAAGTGAGTTACATATCAAACTACTCTACTTTTGATACCCACTTTTCAGTTTAGTATCTCCAAATGTGAAGCTTTTTAGTGGAGCCAGAAATGAGGCCCACTGAAAACATTTCAGCTGATTTCTGTGGAAACTGGATAAGCCCCAGAAGCATAAAATCATTGCCAAACTTAAATACATATACTACAATTAAGTAGAGATTCTGACATGGCTAGAGCTGAGAAAAACAATTTTTCTAATACATAGATGCTTTTATTTTAGAGAGCCACTTACCTTCTCCTTTGTTCCTTAGACTAGATTATTCACTACAGTCCAGGACTTAATCTGTGGCACCACATCTTTTTATCTGGCAACTGATTTTGAGGTCACAGTCACAAAAATCATAACTTCATTGTAGAAGATGAGTATGAAATACGAGAGCTAAATTTCAAAATATTATAGTGAAAATAAAAAGTCCTCGTAAATTTAAAGGCTTAATGTAAAATGCATTTTCTTATTGTTTTTGAAAACCCAAGAAAGCATGCTGTATCAGACCAACGGTTTATTAACACAGTATTGCTCCTCTGACAATGATCTATATTTGATGCTTACTGAAGAAGTTTCAGGATTAAAAAAAATACAACTACACTAGTTTCCCCTGGCTGTTAACACTCCACGGCCTGGCAATCAGCACTTTCCCTTTTGGGGCATATATTTCTTATAGCAATATTGAGCTGAGGAAAATAACTGCAACCACGAATGATATGGAGGGCACGTTTTATTCGGCGCTGGAAGCACGGGGGATAATCCACCAAAGACATGCTCTCCGAACAAAGGGACAGAGGTGCATTTATACATTTGGTTTGCCCACCCGTTTATGCATATCCATTGTCCATTAGAACTTTCCAGAACCTTCTCGGACATACTCTGCTCCATGTTCTTGCCCATCTATCTGCATATCCCCTCCCACGTTCCAGAACTCCCTTCAGCAAACCCGCCCATGAACAAGTGATACCAACCTTACAAAACCAAACTCCTTCTATGGCATGAAAGGCCATAACATTTGCCCACGACACATTAAAGAGATCCAGCCCTCCTCGTAATTTTAAAACCAAACTTGCTCCCAATATTAAGAAATATCAGAAGTTAGACTATTGCATACCCAACATTTGTGTTGTCAAAACCCTTCATGTTCAGGTAAAAAAGCCCACAAAACACAACTGAATACCAATGAGGCCAGACTATTCAGTTCCATGTCATACTAAATCAAGTGCAGGTCTTCCTGTGTGGGCACATATGTGTGAATATGTGCTCTTCTGAACCAACAATGATGGGCACCACTGTTTCTGGCTATGTGACATGAAGACTTACCCAAGAGTCTGGTACAATAAAGGAAATCTCAGGTGCTAATACAAATCCAATTAGAGATGTGGGTAAATCTTAATCCTGTCACAGAATTTGACTCTTTAGGGTATAAAGAAGCACAGTCCTTTCTATCTGAGACTGCAGTCTCACTTTGCCCACTGTGTTGCCCAAGTAATAGTCTAATACCCTGGCTGTTTCATTTATTGAAATATTATTGTGGAAATGTCTTTTAGAAGGTAGCACAGTGTTCATCAGGGAACTTCTGGTTTGGGTAAGGGTATTGTTTCAGGTAATTTTATAAATTGATATTTTTCTGTCACACCCCAGGCCCCCTAAACTAGCACTTACCCACACATTCATTCTTATACGCGCTTACATGACACTTCCCACAAGCACTTCCCTGCAGATCATCCTTCTAAATGATCAAGACCTTTGCATATAAATATGTGGCCTTATGTGGTTAACATACATTTAAGAAAAAAAATATTTAGAAAAAAAACCAACTCAGGGCACTAGTTCAATCTTGCAACACAAAGGCACAGAGGCAGGGTCTCATGGTGGCATGGCCATGGTAGGTGGCTACTCTGTGAGAAATACCCAGGTGCAGCTCCCAGCCAGCTCCTCCGAAACAGAGCTGCTCCCTGGCCTTACCTTTTGGCAACCTCAGCTCCCAGTGCCTGTTTCCCTATACCACATGGGAAGTGTTACCCAGCTGTAAGCAACCGCCTGCAGAAACTGCTGATACTCTGCCACAAGTGGGAGGCCGTGAGATGGGATAGTGTCCACAGCACCTGGTAAGAATAGAGGCAGGCGGCTGGCTACTCCAGACCAGCTGGTGTGTGGCATTCTGGCTCCCTTTGAAATGATAACCCCTTGGCAAGGTCTTTCTATGATCAAAAAACATCTGAGACATCTCACAGGGAACAGTGGTGCCCATCATTGTTGATTCAGGAGAGAATGGAGCCTTCAGGGCATCATGCTTTCAAAGAACCCAGCTGAGCACACTGGCAGTCTGCCTAGTGCAGGGAGGGTTTCCCTGGCAGTTCTGTGATGTGCACTCCTTTAGGTCTCTAGCCAGTTATTTTTATGGTGGCTTTAGACAAATGGAGAGTATATCCAAGATGCAACTTTTTAGCAATAGTCATTTCTCTGAACAGTTTTGGTAGCGTGGTTAACATCTTTTCACCCTTTCCTATTTCATACTTGTGTTCAGGCATTAAGAGAATTCCATTGCATAATTCAATGACAATCACAGGTGACAGTCATCAGTGCAGCTCTGCTGAATTCAAGAGCCCCATGCTGACTTACTCAAATTTCTGGCCACAAGCTACTTCAGGGGATTTAATTTACTGCACAGAAAATTTCTTCAAAAGATTTTTTTTCCCCTGGATGGAAACTGTCCTCAATACCATGAGTGCAGAGCAGCTGTATCAAACATTTGGTCCACTAATTAAGAGAACAAGAATAATCAGCTTTAAAGCTCTAATGCCCATCTCTAAATACCTCTAAATGAATTCAAATTAATTTTTACATAAGTAGAGAGTACTACTTCATATACAGACATGTCATATTGGTATAACCTGAAGCATTGTTACCTTTTCTGGTTTTATTGCCGGGGGGGTGGGGCAATCATTAGTCATCTCATCCTGTCCACTTTAAGTTATAAGGGAGGCTCTTTTCCTGGCATGAGTAGAAGCAAGCTCTAAGTACACACCTTCCCTTGAGGACCAGGATATGCTTATGTGAGATATTGCTTCAGCAAGCAGAAAAATGAGATGGAACTTCTACTTTTGCTTTGTCCTTTGCATTTTTCATACTCTATATTGACAGCTTCTAGATGTGCAGCATTCTGTGGCTGGTGAACCTTCCTACGACTATGTACTTTGCTGTCTACAACCCTATTAACCTCAGATTTATTAGCTAGTTTGTCAGCCACTTACACTGTCAACTTCCCAAAAGGAAAATACATCCCCGTGTGAAGATGCACCAAAAAGACAGCAATGGAAAAAAGTACAATCCATCTCATCCTTTAAAACTTTAAAAACATTTACACAAAAAGTGAATATTCTACATATATTCAACAACAATTTAAAATTTCAGTCAAGCTCAAAACACATGTACCAAACTCCAGTATTCCTCTTATGTTCAGAAACTATAATTTTTTCACTGTTCTGTATTGCTTGTGGAAGGAGAAATATGTTGACTTACCAAAAAAGATCATGGTGGATTTCTTGTAGGAAGGTAAGATATCAATAATGAAAAAGATATAATAATAAAAAAATTGTTGTGTGATTAAGGCTCAGCTATAAAATATCTTGAAGAGGCATTATTCTGATTGTTGTGCTTGAGAATCCATAGAACAATGTGCTAAAATTCCAATGGTGGGTGCAGTGTCTGGTATATGGACACAGACTTGTTTTATTACCTACACAAGGAGAGGGCTGTGACACCAGAACAACATGTAAGTTCTTGAATTTCATAAAAATCTGTCTCTAAGTGCAAACTGGAGATTGGAAATCAAACCTGCAAGAGTATATAGGAGAGTCTATGAAATATTTAGATAGGTAGAAACACAAAGATATTTTTTCTGGTTCACACATACAACAAGCAACGAAGTTTTACTGAAGGATAATGAACACTTTATAAGTTCTCTCTGTGTAACTCATTGAGCACTTATTTTTCTAGGCATGTTTCTGCAGTTAGGATAAATTTGAAAAATAGTGAATTCACCAGACCACATAATAAAATACCAGTTGTCTCAACATTGCTGAGGCTATTTTAAACCAAACCTCCTCCTGTGTTTTCCCTGGTGTGAATCTTGGACACTTAAGAGTGGGGAAGTAATTTTATATTACCTTACCAAAAAAAAAAAAAAAAGGGGGGGAATGCTTGTAAACCTAGATAAAGTGGAGGCAGTGTAGGGAAGATACCAGGAATTTCAGAAACCAGCATTGAGGGATCCTGTTTTAGCTCCTCGTGCCATCAAGGACTCAGTGGAATCTATTGCACTAAACTCAAGATGCACTTGGGACAAACAAATAATTTGCAATAAGCTTAAATGATTTTTAAGTGGCATGATATAGAAAGCACAACCAAAAGTTTAGCCAAAATAAAATCCATGCTGCACTACTGAAGCAGTCTATTTCTCTTATTGAACAAGTCCGTTATCTACGGAGAAAATAAACAGAACAGAAAAGAGAAAGTAGAAATACTGAAAGTTTTACTGTTGTTTACAATGATTGTCATTTAATTCTGGATATTCACAGATATTTTCTGTCCTGGTTTGGACACTAACAGGGTTATTTTCAAGGAAAAATAGACGAGAAACCATTAGAGAAACATGAACTTTATTGAAAGAAATATATATATAATTACATATATCTAGTATATACATTTATATATTTTTAAAATAAGGAATTTAAATGTGCGTTTTCTGCAAGGCAGGAATGTGCAAGTCCAGGGGAGTTCTGTTACATCATGTCACATCCATTCATTCCTTTTCCTTTCTTCTATCTATTCTATAGAGGAACCTTTCTGAATACAATAGGAGTAAAGGAAATAATTTTGATTTGATTTATGAGCGTTTTTGTAAGATTTTTGCCAGTCTGACTTCTTCATAATGAGGTTGTGATATAAAAGCAATCACAAATTATTAATTCTGCGTGTTAATTTGATGGTCAGTGTTGATAAATATGCACATATCTTTTACTAAAAAATAAATATCCAGTTTGTCAATGTACTTTTAAACACAATGTATTTGACATTTGCAGCTACATACCTAAAACCACTTACTCTTCACTGCTGTGTTTATTGATTGAAATGCCATTCATTTTTGTGCAGATAAAAGAAATGTGTCTTAGCCTGTTTATTAAGATGTTGCAAGCAGAAATTTCACTTCATTTTAAAAAGCTGGGATAATACTTTCCTTGCATTTACTTCATATATATACTGTTTGAAATTCTGAAGAGAATTATTGTATAATGCATTCATTCACCTTCTGTTTAGCAGAAACACTTTATCAGCATAATGGCTTCTGCAACCCTCTTTGCCAGCAGTTATCCAGTTGTTCACGTGATGTTTGCACATGCATGTGAACTGTAATATTAGCTTTTACCTACCTAAACAAAAGACTGATTGAAGAAAGGGGAAACACAAGGAATTTGGGAATGTTAGAGAATTGTAGAAATGCATCTCTTTATTGAAAACAATCCATCAGAATGTCTAACTTGAAACCAATCACAATCTCTTTAATTGCTATGCCTAAATAGGATTCATTCCCCTTTAGTGATTGAGAGGATATAAGACTTCTACTCTTACTGGAGAACGAAGCAGATCGAACTTCAGATTGCATGGCCCATACCCACTCAGAACATATAGTCAAGAGATCATTTAAAAAATAAGTTCTGTATTTTAAATGTTATATCAGAACTTCCCTCAAGGGGAAAGTATCCTAGTTGAGAAATACAAAGAATTCTCCTTGAACATCATTATAGATACAGAGAAAGATATGTTCAGATATAGTGAGGCAAAAGCAGAAGAGCAGAGTCACAAAGGTCCTCAAAGTGGAAGATAAAAACTACAATTTTATACTGCAAAACCCCTGAAGAATATTGAAATGAAGAAATTATTAGTTCAAACCAATAAGTTTCTGTATTTTTCTAGTATGGTAAGATTTTTATGTACATCAAAATGATCAGAGGCAGAGAACTGAAGGAGTGGAAACTGAGGGATGCCCACTGCCTCACAACTAAGAACTTACAAGGCAGAAGCAACAGCATTAGGGCTCCAAAGCACTGCCCACAGCATGACCATCCTGTGCCCAAACTCAGCTGAGGTCTCAGAGATGTAAGTTACTGAAATTACTTTCTCATTACCATAAACTACTAACTTGAAAAGAGCTCTGACATGTCATGGGATAAATACAAAACAGGAACTATTGAAATGCTAATATTCCTTTAACTTCAGAGGGAATAAGCAATATCCGTAACTGAGTTAGAAATGCATCATGGTGGTTATTGGCGTATATCCACAACATTAGCTATTGTGTACCACTATAAAAGTTTCTTCTTAACCTGCTTTGTGATGCTCAAGTTTAACCACAGTGAATGAGACAAATGATTGTCAACTGCTGATCCTTTGGAAAGTTATTTAAGTTAGCATAAATCCCCTGTGAACCATCCACAATTTATTAGAAGTTTGGAAATGAGTGTTGCACATCTCCTTCCTCCATTTGCTATCTTCTGCCAGCTGTGTAAGGACTCAATAAAAGAGTCATCCATCCTCTTTTGTCAACCAATAGTTCTCTAGTCTCGAGCTATAAATGAACAGCACAATAAATTAAATGTTTGACAGGGAAGATGTATGGCTTCACAATACTCTCTGATCTGTTTTTAAGGAGAAAACATTGAAACACAGAGCTCCAGTTATGCTATTGATTACTGGAAAAAATGTGTTTAAATAATAAAGAACATCTCTTTTTCACCCACCCTTGGAAATTATTCTAATTCACATTCCATTTCTATTCTATTCTAATTCTAAATCAAGAGAAAAAATAAGAAAATAAGAGAAATTAATTTAAAATAATGGCAGCAAATCCTATTTTGTGCTTCAAACACACAGACATTTCTTCATAATTTAAAGGAAGTGTATTGATAGCTGAAATTACAAAGATACTTCTAGAAAACAGAGCAAAGGCTAGGTCTTCCCTTGTCTTGCCGTCATAAGTCATAAAATTAAGTCAAAAACAGTGGAGAAAACCAGTTACCTCCAAAGATGACTTAACCCTCTATCTCTGCTAGAAACCTTTCCTGACACAGGTACTGTTGAGCTGCTTATCTCTGATGACAAATTTGAAGATCGCTAGAGGACTGGTTCAGATGAGATGTCTAATATTTAGGCAGCTAAATTTAGCATCTGAATCATAGAGATGATCTTGCCTAGCTGCTGTTAAAAATCAATAGCAAGACAGGTTTTATTTGAACAGTTCAGTAGCACTACAAATGGCAAACTGGCCATTTTAACAACTCAGTCATACTACTGTCATGCTGTAACATGTTGTACCAAAACCTGTAAGTACCGAGCCATTTGAAACACTGCAGGATGTCTCTAATCCGGGTTAAGCACAGCTTTCTGTATTTATCATCTGGATGAAACTGCATCCCAGGAAGCCACCAATGTGGGCAGTTTGGCTAGGTTGTTAGAATGTGTTTCAGACACAGTAAAACCAGTAAAGTTTATGTTTAGTCATTAAAATCACTAAAGCTGTAGAGTCCAACCTGCATTTGGAGGAATATTTATCCGTGATGGATATATGGACCTGTGAAGCTGCTATACCTTACTGCACGGGTCTGGATAAAAAAACCTCCAGTAATATATAGAGTGGCTGGATATCAATAGCTGGCACTCAGGAATGAGCTATAGTTACAGAAAATCAGGAAAACTTGTGCACTGTAGTACTCCATCAGCCTTTAGGTGGACTACAACACTGCTGGAAAAAAATCCTGCTCTGCATTTCAATGTCTCAAGGAAGACCAGCCCAGACTGAGTGTAATATCCTTTCCAGTATCTGCAAGTCCAAATTAAGCCAAGATAACTACCCCCACCAGGGCAGCACAGGGATGTCTTTCGTAGATAAAAAAGTCTATTATTTCCATGTCCATCTTTCCTTGACATATGAACTTTGAGCAACCAGTGCTGTGTGAAATAACTGCAATTTTCCTTCAAGCACCTATTAACAGTGATGAGTTGACAGATGGGAAGCACATGATCAGCCCACTCATCTTTCTGCATACCTGCCAAAACAATGATGCTACAGAATGAAACCTGCCCTCATCTTTAGATGTTTTCCGAGAATCTGGTGTGAAAACTTTTGGAACATCTGTAAAGTAATATGTAGAAGAATCAGTAGCAAACAATTTGTGAGGTGTCAGCGTGACATTTGTTTCAGATAGTACCTAAATAACGAAGATAATAGAAAAGTAGATGTTTTCTGCAATTTAAAGTTTATGCAAAGCATAATTTTTAAGAAACTTCCCTCTACCAACAATTCACTAATCTGTCTGTAGGAGGCAATTTTCAAGTACTTCCCACACATAGACACAAAGATTACAGGCCTATCTCTCTACTGGAAACCTTAGGCTCCTTTTTATTGAGCACGTTTTCTTGTAAAAGGAACTACAAAAGACTGAGTAATCCTATGTTTTAAAAACAGCTTTTTAATCAATTTAGTTACCTGACTGGAAGCAGTAACAGAAAAAAACCCATCTCAGCTTAAGTTCTCCACCAACCACAATTTTTTCAAAAGTTCTCTCTGAAAACAAGACTTAAGTTCCCACCTGACGTTCCAGAAAAATAACTGAACTGCAAGAAAGCACAATCAGGTACTTTGGGTAAGAATAACCTCAGGCTCACATTCTGTACAATATTTACAATTGAACCACTCACTGTGAAATGCCAGATTCAGATCCAGACACTGAATTTGATACCCACTGGACAGTGACATAAATAAGGGAAGAGTTAAAGTTAACTGCCTAGTTTTCTTCCTTTCAATGCAATTCCCAGTCCAGAGACATGCAGATATCCTGCTTGCACTACAGATTTGTACTAGTTTTTATAAAGGCCTAAGTACTGTGTTCCTGCATGGCCTCTTACCAGGTCTGAGCAAGGTAATCGCCCTTGGCTAAGTTGCATGTTGCTCTTCCAGCTGAAGCAGCCTAGTGAGTGCTCCCCTGGGCATCTTGGTCTGCAGGGGGAAAGCCCTGAAGCTCACCTCCTCCAGGTTCATCACTTCATTCTTTTTGTTCTCACCCTGCATTACTTAAAGAATTATTGATTTAGAGTAATTTCAGTCATAAAGCACTGATGCACCAGCAAAAAAATACATTAATTCTCCAGGGTAGTCCTCTCAATGCCCCAAAGGGGTTTGTTTGTAATCAGTTAGCAACACATGGGACACTCATCTGTCTGCCTTTTCTATACCACCCCGCAATTCATGCAATATAGTCCTTGTTCTGAACTTAGTAGAGATAAAATAATTTACCCAAAGGCTCTACCCTGACAAAAAAATTCACAGGGCAGCAGGCAACATACAGACCATGTGCCCATCCTGTAGTGCTTGCATGGCCTCAAATGTGTTTGCTGCTCTATCTTCAGTATCTATTGCATCTGATGGCCTCAAGACAAAAGAACCTAAAGTTAGAATGAGGTTCAGAGTCTTCAAACAGTTGGCAATTAAAATGCATCAAAAGCAGTCCAGAAAATCTGTAAGTGGCTTCTAGATTTGTTATTGGAAATACTGGAGATTTTTCAACAGCATCAGGCTACCTCTCTAGGTAAACTCTCTCTTGTTATCCTCCTGGAACATACTGTTCATAACCCATGTGTTCTTCAGAAAAATGCAGGTCTGGGTGGAAGGTGGCCAGGGGTTCATCTGCACAGCATCACTGAGCCTCAGAATCTTGTTTGCTGACAAGATGACAAACAGTAAGTAGGATGTATATAACAAGAATGATGATTACAAGAAAATGATGATTTACAAGAAAAATGTAGAAGAATGGGTGTTTGCAATCCAGAAGTCCACCGCAAGCTACTGTTGGTATCTCTGCCTGTACTAGTGGAGTTAAGAGCCACACAGATTTGTCACACGTAGATTGCCCCTGTGCAATATAAAGGTGCCATCAGTGTTTCTAGAAGAATTGAGCGCTGCTTAAAATATAAACTAACCACCATTAACCACTATCTCATATCCTACAAGAGTAACCAAGGCATTTTTCTGCAAAGCAGAACCTGGAAACCACAGAAAAAAGAAAAATCGTGATTTAAAAATGGAACCCGAAAAGACTGCTCCTTTGAAGAGAGTTCAGTAAATCTCTCTAAATTAGCTCCTGAATAGCCCTAAATTAACTTCTATTCAGGACTAGATTAAGGCAGTCTAGGTTCAAAGGTGCCTTATGAGAGAGCGCCACCAAATGATCCTGCAATCATCCAAATAATCCACCTGGGATAGTCAGAATGACTGAAAGCGTAGCTCAGGCACGTCCTCCCTCTCAGGAGCACTTCCCAGGTCTGATCTCTTGTCTGAAGAAGGGAAATCATCATTACCAAAAGGGGAGATTAGTTCTGGTGGACACACGAATGAGACCTATGGCACTTCTCCCCCTCTGCCACTCCAGTCTATCACTGGTGTTCCAAGCTGGTGCTTTGACTCTGGCAGGCCCTATGATACTTGCTGCAGCTTCAGGAAGCTCAAGAATGTCAAGCATAGGCTACACATTTCTGACATCTGCTTATTTATTGCTTGAGACAGAGGCACTGCATGCCTTTGCACTGAAAGGAAATTTTGAGAAAATATTTACCTATAGTATGGCAATTTCTTAATACAGAAGACCCCTGCTTATCTGCGGTCCATCTCTCTGCAGATTCAACCCTTTGCTGTTCATTCTTCAGCTAAAAGCAGTGCTGCATGCATGTGTAGAAAACATCGCGAAGGCAGACAGCTCATGAATATGTAAATGAGCACTGCCCAGGAGCCACTGGGGACGGCAAGTGGAGGGAGACGGGAGTGGCATGGCCCAGCCAACAGTTGAGTTGGCTTTTAAGACACACACACCCGGATAAAGCATGGACACGCAGAAGCCATTCCCTTCGGTCTCCTGAGCCACACGGCCTGGCCTGGATGTGTTTAATGTGTCTCCCATCAGGGATTAGTCAGCTGGGCCCCCAAGGGGTGCAGGGGGAGAGTGGCCTGGGGGCTGTGGGGCAGGGGAGTCTGGTGGTGTTGGTGTGATTTGTGGCAGCACCTTCCTCAAAATGGTCTCTGGGGGCTCAGCCCCTACCCCAGCTGGCGCAGGCAGAGCCAATCCCCTGCATTCCTTCATAACAGGACACCCCCCTGAGCCTCCGCCCCATCCCCAGGGAGAGTGGGCAGGTGAGCCACCCAATCAGCCCCTGAGAGAGCTGGTGCCCCACCCTGCAGGGATTGGCAGGCTGGGCTCCCAAGAGACACAGGGGGAGAGAGCCTGGGGGGCAGCAGGGCGGGTACCTCGAGTTCTTGTTGTTCACAGTCATGAGTCCAGAGGGAATGTTGTGCCTGGAACACAAATTTCCAGCTTCATCTTTCCCTATGTGGCTGGCAGCCTGGGGCTGTGGAATGGGGCTGGGCACTCAGGGTGGGTGAAGTGGGGAAACTCCAGGGTGACCAGGGGGAGATGATTCCTTGCATACACCAATGCCACAGAAAAACGCACAAAATAAGGGGAAAAAAGAATAGTGTTAGTTTAATATTTGCAGTGTCCTGTTCCATTTCATCCATCCCGCAGCAGCAAGGGGAGGGAACCAGGAGGCCTGGCTGCAGCAGCAGGGGCAGGGGGAAGGGCAGGGCTTAACTGCATATTCATTAGTTTGCTGTCTTTGCGAATTGTGGCCTTCACATTCTGGTCTCAGACCCATGGGCCTGCGATACCCAGGGGCTGACTTGTAGCTTGCTCAAGATTTCCAGAGCATCAGTGCTATTTTTAAGCAGAACTAATATCACCTACATCTGAACTCGAAAATAATTAGATTACTTTCACAACAGAATATTCATACTGTGTTCAGCTTCACAAGATTTTTTGCTACATCTTTCAGCTCATAATTGGAGGTGATTCATGTAGTATGCAGTACAATGGAGAATTCTGCATATCTTCCCGTACCTCTTCCTGTTATTTGACCCTGTTTTCTCTGTCTCGCTCTCCCACAAAATAAACAACCTGCCTCCAATGACTTTTCCCCTCACTGGTGCCAGCTTTTCTGATTTCTGTGCCCCGGGCTGGTTTTTGGACATATTTTCCTAGGCAATCCCAGCCTGACATGGTATGACTGACAAGGTTACCTAGCTGCAGTTGGCCTTGCCAGACTGCTCCCCAGCAGAGACAGTTTTCAAAGACAAGCTCTGATCCCACTTCCTTGCAACCAATGAGTAATTTCATTATTCAGAAGTAGAGATAAATGTTGAAAAGACATGAGAATGGTTAGCTCTTTGAAACAAGATTTGCTTTTAAAATGAAGTGGTAATATCATGTGACTAAGGTTTGACTGAAGAAAACACTGACTAAACACCACGGTCTTAACAGTGAGCCCCCGCACATTCGCGATCCAGTATTTGCGAGATCCAGTATTTGCGGGTGATTTTTCTGAGAGTTGTGCAACCTTGGCACGTGAACAGAACCTACCGCGACCTCAATCTGATCGACCGCTGGCCCCGCCTCTCGCGAGCTGCCGGGACAAGCCGCAGCACAGGGACTCCTCCATTCACCGCTCACCCTCCGCCTCGGCGGAGCACAGCCAGATATCTGAAACAAGCCCCGCTCTCAGGACCGTCCTCCAAATCTTATTAGGGGAGGGGGCGTGGCTACGGGCACAGCGTAGTCGACTACATAGTGGGTTCACTATCTTTGCGGATTTCATGACTTGTGTGAGGCGGACCAGATCCAACAGCCTGCGAGTAATGGGGGATCACTGTATTTGCTTCTTGTGCATAAGGCATGGACATCTGTACTTCACAATTTAAATCACTGAGGACTAAAAATTGTGATTAATGACTGGTACCAGAAAACCTTCACCTTTAAAAAGGGATTAAGGCAATAGCTTACCCCCACAGAAAATCACCTTGGCATAAAAAGCATCCTGACTTGTTAATAGTTGGGCCTCCTATAGTACTGCGGGTCTTGACACCTCCCCGCACAGCCCTCCGTCAGCATTGAGCGGCAGTTCATTAATATGCAAATTTGCCCCCGATCGCCCTGCTCTCCACCCCTCAGCTCCAGAGTGGCTGTGGGGCATTCCTGGAAGTTCCTTGTGCGGCTGGGGGAGCAAAGCCAGTCTCTCTGCCCTATGGGGCAGCTGCAGCAGGTGAAGGGGCCCTGTGGGGCTGTATGTACTTCTGAGCACTGCCTGCCGTGTTCCTGTTCCCTCCCAGGGCACATGCCTGGCATGGCACAGCATGAGATTTGCATATTCATGACTGGCTACTTTGAATATTCATGTGTGTCAGGTCGCACATGCGCAGTCCCGAAATGGGCCTCCTTAATTGCTGAAAAATCACGCAGCAAAGATGTGAAGCCGCTGTCTAGGGGACACGAAGCAGAAGAGGGCTGAGTGTATTTACATGTTGATGTGAAAGTTTGAAGTGCTAAATACATACTATTGTATGGTCAAAACCTGCAAACGTTTTCATGAATGTGCTGTAATTCCAGAAAATTTTGGTTTGTCAAGTGACTTTTTCTAAAACTATTCTTCATACCCAAAAGAAGAAATAAACTCCAAATACCTTTTGTCAAAACTCATAAATGCATAATTTACATCTTTCCTTTAAGTATAGATCCCGCTGAGAGGGTAGCAAAACAGACAAGAAATAGAATTAATATCTTAGCAGAAGCTCACAAATAGAGGTGAGCACCCACAATTTTTCTTTTTCACACCTTATATGCATGTACCATCCATCCGATATTTAGGATATTCAAGGCATCCAACAAGATTGTAACTGCAGAGCCTACACTCCTTCATTATAAGGTTAAGAATTCATAGATATTGTATTCCTTATCTTAATGTTTCATCTGTTTTAATCTTACATATCTAAATAAAAGGTTTATATTGCAAATACTTCTCTTCCACGGCTGAATTTTCCAGTTGTCCCTGATGACTTCAGAAATGGAAATTCAGTTTGAGTGTCTTAAACCAGTGACATTTGTAGAGCAGAGCATTATAGCATCTTATGTAGTTATACCTTACCTCAAGTCTTCAGAGTTTTGAAAGATACAAGTTTCTCATCACACAGCACAATTGTATTACACAGCAGTAGCAAACTCATGCTAATCACATTTAATCTCTTATTCGAAATAATGCACAGAATAGGTGCAAGTAGGAAAACAAGGCAAGCAATCAAAAGGTCTTAAGCTTGGCTTCTGTGAAATAACCCAGTCACTAGCAGCCCATCATTAAAAGATGCTAGACATGCATTATGTGACAAAAGAGAAAAAACTCAGCAAACTTTTAGCCTGGGAGATTAAGGAGGAAAAAGGTCTGCAGAATGGTATTTTCAATTAGCACCTTTTATGTTTCCCAGCTCATGACCTGCCTAAAAGTAATGACAACTTTCATGCACCCTGCACTGATTTATAGAAACTAATCTTGGTCATAAGGAAAGAGTGAATAACCTCTTCCTTTTACCCTGAGACCAGTTGTAAATATCTCAAAGCAAAAAATTGACCAAAGGAAAGTATTATGCACTTGGGATACCTGTGTTTCTTTCCTGCTTGCACAATGATCATCCAAGCCTCTGAAGTTTCTCGTGTTTCTTGCAGTGGGTTTTTGTTTAATTTTGAACGACCCTTTCTGTGAACCTGAGATCCATACTGCTGCAGTTGATTATTCTTTTCAGGTGGTTTCCTTCACTAATATCCTGAGACTTAATTCTTGTTACAGTCCTCTCCCTACCCTGAGGAGCAAATTTCCTATTGACCAATACTCAGCTCAATTCTGATTATAATTGTAAAGGCACTGCACTGAGATTAAACCTCCTACTTTCACATTTCATGCACAGCAATCTGAGAGGGTTATTAAAATAGACTCCCTTCTGATCATCTCTGTAGACATTTTAATCTTACATTCAGTGTTTTTATATCCAAACCTTGCTCCTCACACACAGGGGGGGAGGGAATTAATTGAATTGAGGGGGAGGTTGATTTCGTGGAGTCCATTGGAACTGAGCAAAAGTATCTCTCAGCTATTGAAAAGCATTTACCTTGAATTCTAACAAAATAAGCCCATTTTTAAACTGCTCGCTTCAAAGAGAAGAGTGGGAATTGTTTGTGCTCTTTCTTTCCCCACTAGTGTTTCTATTATCATTTTTCTTAAAAGCAACACAGGCATCTGGGAAAGGATGATACAGCTGCAATGTATGGAATGGAGCGTGGTTGGGGTTTTTTTCCCCTGCTAATGTTACGTATTTCTAATACAGAAAAATGAAAGGCCTTTCAGTGGAGTCATGGGATGAGAATGGACTGAGGGAGACAGTGAGGTAGGCAGTTAACAATACTTAATTTTCTCCCTCTGCCCACGGCATGAAATCAAACGGCCTGGGTTCCCTTGCTGATTTTCTCATGTCTTCCCATTTATAAGTAAAGAACACAAAAAGTAGCGACACCAGGAGAAAGCATTTGCCCAAAGCCTCCTCTCAAGATGTTAGTGCACAATGCAAACTGGGGCTTGCTCCTGTCAGGATTGTGAAACATCGCATAAACCCCAGCACCTTCCAGAACACAGCGTGCTTTAAAGAACAGACCATGGAGTTTGCTTTGCAAGAGAAGAGGATCATGAACTCTGAGCACACTGAGTGTGCTGCTAGGTTTATTCTCATGACCTGTTGGCATCTCTGGAGAGATGTGTTCATTAGGAATGAATCAGGATTTGCAAGAGTCAAGAAATCAGAACGTGTAGGTGTCCCATACCCTGCCCTCACACAGTATCTTCAGCAATAAGGCAGAATATTTGCCATGAAGGTCAGAGAGGACTAAAACTAAACATAGGGATATTCATGTGTCTGACCCCCAAGTTTTGCAGCGAAGGCTCAGAAACAGATCTGATAAATTCCAACACCCTTCTACCTCTTTCAATAACCTAAAACACAACACAATATTACAGTACTTTAACATAACACGGACATGGTGAGCTCAAAATCTCCTCTGCTTTCCTGGGCCATGTTAGGACTAATTAAATACAAGCCCATAAAGAAAGTCTGGGTACTTGCAATCCAACTAGAAATCCTGGGAGACAAGATCTTACTTTCTGCTAAGCTTCAGTGGTCACTTCAGTGTGAAGAGCATCAAATGCTGAAGCACAAAGAGGCCTCTCTAGGAGGACTCTGTTCTCTAGCAAGTAGCAAGGAGTCAACATCATGCCTAACTTCCCAAGCATCAGTAGTTCTGTAGCCTTTTGTTCTTCCTTATGCTAAAGCTCCCCTTACTTCTAGTCAGCCGCCTTACTACTTTCAATTAACTGCTTTTATTTACCGGATTTTGCATCTGTGAATCTGATCAATATCAAATTAACCTCACCTTCAAGGTCATTAGAGAACATAGTGAAAGAAACTGTTTTAAGAAAACTCTGTGAGCAGCACGTACATCTTCCCCGCTCGACACTAGCAATCACCCTCTCTCCTGTCACTTGCTCCTTTCTCACTACTAGCCCTTTCTTTAGTACATCAGTAGATTTTGTAATCTAAAGAACTCAAACTAACTAGCAATTCTGCCACATCGCACTGGTATCTTGCCAGAGAAACAGGCTCAGACAGATGGGAAGGGAATGGGTCAGAACCCCCCAAAAAGCCTCATTTGGCTTTGCACATCAATAAAATGGAATATATTTTTGAAGTGCTGCTACCACCATTGTAACATTATCCCGCAAGATTTGAAGTCTCATTTCATCCTGTATATACATCCATAAAAAACACATACTCGAACATTCTCCCCCCTCACTTCAGCATCAAGATTATCCCCACTACCTGGACTCCTTGGTGCTAGATCTTTCCAGGTTTCCAAACAGACAATGGGTCTTGAGCAAGTGCCCCACTGCACAGTTTCTGATGCACTTGTAGGTAAGGTCTCCTGGGGCCAGTACTCCATAAACGGGACAAAGACGATACATCAGCAGGCAGCACTCTCTGCATTCAACTTTAGATTGGTTCAGTCCTCCCAAAGTCAGTTTTGGCTGGAGAAGAAAAGCAGTTTCTGAAATTGCTCTAAAAACCTTAAATCTGCTTACATCTGCAATTGGCAAACAACAGCATTTGGATCCCAGGTTTGCCACAACACAATTACGCCTTCACCAACAAGCAAAGGGAGCAAGTGCATGGGGATTCTTTGCAGGGTACACAGAGGACAAAGAGGAAGCAAAATCAGGGGAATAAGGTACAGGGATGCAATGCTGGATGGAGAACAGATCAGGAGAGCTGCTTTCAAAAACCAACAATGTAAACAATGCAAATGCTTGAAACTTGGAGCAGGTAGTGCAGTGACAGGAAGTGTAAAGACAGAGAAAAGAAAAGCATTAATTTTATTGTATTGGTGTATCTAGCCTCAGCTAGATGGGAAAATGGAAAAGGAGACAGGATAGAGCACAGGGAAAAGAGGTGTGAAGTTTCAGAAAGGATGTAAAGTGAGTCCAGCAGAACTGGGGTTTTTAATGTTCAGTCTGCTTCAACTCTAAAGAACAGAGATATAATACACTCCAGAAAATCAGTACAAGAACTAGTCTACAGCTACCTTTGCAGCATGTAATCTGCTTTAAGTATGACACTGCTTATCACCTTCACTTTGTCATTAGCTGTAAACAGAAATATTTTAGTCTATCTCTCAAGAACCTCCCTTATTACAGCTTCTGAAAACACTTCCATAGTACTGAATCAATTTGGTAAAACAGCTTTATTTTTGGCTCACTTTCTATGACATGCAGATCTGTGTTAATATACATGGCAATTATGTTCTAAGCAGAAACGCCACAATATTTTACTTCATTCATTACTACATAAATATGGAGATTTATGTGCATGGCTCATAAGCAGTAAATACTACCATTATCTGTCACCATAAAACGGTAAAAACCTGGCTCATGACACACCATTTTTTTTTGCCATTCTCCTCTTATACTACAGTGATGGGGCAAAAATCAGAAGTATTTCTTCGGGAATTCTTAAGGCCTTTACAACATGTCTGACACCTCAAAGTAAAATAGAGCTTTTGCTTTAAGAAACTTACGGTTTAAATGTCAGCCCAATTCCATAAAGGAAAAGCAAACACTATTCTCAGCATGATTAACAAGGAACTAACACATTGTTTCAAAAAGCATGTCTGGAAATAGAACAGAAAAATTCCATTGAGATAATAACCAGAGACTCTAAAAGAGCTGTACCTGGTGAATCCTGCTTGGACCTAGAGTAGCAGTAACAGAAACACAACAAAAGTGGCATGACAGGCTAAAAGTAGGGGACAAAACCACAATCCCCCGCCCCACCCCAAACCCCCATGCAAGAAAAGGGCATCGCATAGATCATCATTATTAATCCATAATTACAAATGTTTTTCTTGTCTCACTGAAGAAAAAACACATTAAGAATTTAAATAACATTACTTAAGCAAAACATTCCACATAGTCCATGAATCTGATGTCATGCACTACTTTGGCAGTGTGTGGCAAATAATTTCATAACATGCTGCTGTAGAGTGATGTTTATTATGTTAATTTATGTTACATTTCTGTATAATATACAGGTTTTTTTAATTATTAATGCCTAGAAACTATGGAAATTGATATGGGCACTTTGGTTATAAACATCATAGTGCATACGAGCTTAAATCCTAGAGCTTCTCAGTATTTCCACCTAGCATACCTAAAATCCATGCCTTATTGCTGCAACAATTATATCAGCATAAGGTGTCTGAAATGAAATTTCATTACATTTTAGCAGATATTTGACTTCTGTTGAAGTGTTGTTTCCCCTCTCCTCCCAGTAGTATGTTCTATCTAATTCAGCATTTGTCTCACCATTCAGTGACCAGTCTACTAAAGGGCAAAAACTATTACCAAGAAGGGAAGGGAAAAGACAAGGGAGAATTTTGACTTTTTTGGTAGGGACGCTGTCAGTTTACCCAGTAGAATCATGCAGGAAGGGCAAGAAGATGGCAGGCATCAGAGCTGGCAGAAGATGCCAGCCAAGAATGGCAGGAGCAGAACTAATCCCTTTAACAGCAGCAAGCCTTGAAAACAGCCCAACTATAACATGAAAACACTTCTTCAACGATTCCTGGCTATTTCTTGCAGTGCAAGAGAAGCATTTGGAACACCTTCCTGTCCTTGACAGCCACATTAACAAAGGGATGGGAGAAAGAAATAGGTTACATTGTTAGTACAAATATATTTAAAGTTATGTCTATTATGTACAGCTAAATCTTTCATATAACATCATATTTTGTACAAGAAATGAGGCAGTTGTATGTTAGACTTTAAAATCCAGCTACAATCTTACAAGCATTATGTATCTTACTTCTGCCTTCCACTTATCAGTTCCTATAATCCCATCAGCTTCACTAGTACAAGATGCACAAACTGGCCATTTTCCAGCATTACCAAATCAGCATTTACAAGAACAATGTTTAAAGGTTCAGGTGGTAGCAGTCTGTCACCTTCATGTGGATAATCGTGGGAGAAGACAAGTACTACACACCAGATCAGTCATGTCATATACTGCACCCATGTAGGAGGAGCCACTAATGTTTTAGTTACTGATAACCTAACACCAACCTCTAAATGCTCAGAATGTAGATATAAAACTGCAAGTCCAGACATGTTACACATCTTCCAGAAATTTTAGCAACAATTTATTTCCACTGATAATAAAGTTAAATTTGATTAATATATGCCTAGCACAAAGAAATTCACTGCAGCAGTGAGGCAATGTTAGGGATTATATTTTAAGTGCAAGCAGCAAAAATCAAATTTGGAATGAAGTTGACAGCCAAAATAGTTCAAACTTGTAACTATTCCACCTTCCTTCCTGTTTGAAATGGTCGAAAAAGGAGGCACTTAAACATTAACAAGTGTAAGGCATTTTGAAACTTCTAGAATTGCTAAACATAGGGGAAGTCGGTAACAGACCTGGTAACTCATATAAATCAATCAGTTTAAAACATCAGCTCTTTATCAGTGGAAGGAGTTGTTAATGTCTCTGAACACTAGAGTGGTAGTAAACAGGCATGCTACCATGACAGAGAGTTACAGGTAGTAAACAGGCATGCTATCATGACAGAGCAAGGCAACTTGACATACAAGTTCACAGGTTCACAGGTTATTCTCAGTTGGAAGGGACCCACAGGATCATCTAGTCCAACTCCCAAGTAAACGCCCACCCAGGGATCAGGTCCAGAAGTGTGGAACCACGGGCACCACGCTCCATCCATCCATCCAAGCATCCCACCTTACTCAATATGTGATTTTGTACAACAGATTACAGCAGCCCAAAGATCAGAGTGATATGTGTGACAATTATGCATCTGTAAAAGATCTGAATAAAAGCAACAGTCTGTGAAGCCTCAGTTAAATTCAGTATCTTAGATTATTTCCAGTTTTAAGTCACACCTGGACTTGCAGTAGCACACAGCTCATCTCTGTAGTGCTGCTTGACAAATTTAAGACATCTTAAAACACTGCAATTTAAACATTTGTAAATGCATTTTTGAAATCGAAAAAGAAAGAAAATAATTCTTTTAAAAGGGGTCAGGGACATAGGCTGAAAATGGCTCAGAAAATGTACGACCCCAGGACCACATGCCCTGGCACCTTTCACCCAATACGTGCAGAGGAAATGTTCGGCTACTGTCTCATCTCAAAGGAGATGAAGTTCTTGTACAGCAATTCAGTATTTACATCATTTTTTCTCAGCTTCCTTTTTTGCATACTCAGTCACTACATCTGGGTGAACTTTTTCTTCTCCCTAGGAACATGGGTTTGGCAGGGCAGATGTCTGCAAAAGAGAGAATCTTGGCATTCAACAGCAGTTGCCTAGATACCACAACCTAACTGCCAGAAGCCTAGACTGTTCTTCCAGCACAGAAAACTAATGCCTGCTGTTCCAAGCAGTAATCCTACTGCAAGTTCACAAAGTTCTACATTGACTATTAAGTTCTATTAACATAAATTGAGTTACTGACACATACTGAAAACATTTCAAAAGCAGGGGACATAAAAGTATAACTTATTCAATTACAAAATAATTATTCAGAGCATAACATTTAAGTTCTTAAAACATTTCAAAAAAGAAGCATTTGAAGACCTTCTGTCTTAGTATAACAAGTATGTTGGTAACTCAGATTCAAGCAGGTTAATTAATATTTAAGTGAAGCTGAAGTGAAAAGAACTTATATGATCCAAGGATTTCTGATGACAGAACGATCTCAAAACTGATTTTTCTAGGGCTACTCAGTAAGAGCCTGAAGTACATATAGCCCAAATTTCACTATACAGCACATAACCTAAAAGTTCTGAAATCATGGGTGCAGGTTGCTATGGTGACTGAAGGGCCATAAAAGTGCTGAAGAGTCCTATAAGCCACTGAATCTGCAAACCTTGAATTCCTAGAAACCTCACAGCTGCAGCAGATAACCAGGTTTTGCTTCAAGTGTGATGTTTCAGTGAACGAAGTTTAAGCCTTATAATACTGTCCAAACATATTTACCTTATTTACCTGTATTTACTTTCCAATATATCTGTTTGGAAGCTTACCAAGCAGTTTTAAGTGTAGAAGGTAGCTGGATAATTGCTCCCAACAAAGGATCTCTGTGCCTTTCTTTAGCTATGCAGGAATATGTCATGTATGTTGTTTCAAATAACCTTGAAAAAAGATCTATTTACAGAATTCTCATCTTTAGAAATGAAGGAAGCTGCTGTGGTCTGAAAAAGGACAAGTACTACAGGGTGAATCATTTCAGAGCAGCAAATATCTAAGTTTTCAACTGGCCCAAAACTTGTAAAAGCTGGAAATAGAAATCAAATGTGGAATCCTCTTTCTTAGGACAACCTATTCAGAAGGCCGATAAAAAGCTTATAGATCATAGCCTGGACAAACCAACAGTCTACATTCCTGTCAAAAAATTTCTGATAGTTTAACATGTTTGCTTTGGTAAGGGAAGTACTTTTAACAACTTCTAGGTCTCTGTAAGAAAACTACAAATAAATGTTAATATTGATGTTATTAAGAATATTTGTATTTCATAGACTTCAGTTTTACTGAGGAACTCCAGTCACTTGCTAATGATAATGGGTGATGATGCAGCAGTTATTCCATTGCCACAACTGAGAGCACATCCCTTCGTGGACCAAAACATGCTGCACACTTACTCAAAAAGGTATGCCACCTGGAGGAAAAAATAGTACTTACCTCTGTATGTCAGACCTCTGGATTCATGGATTACAGGTCTCCCACAGGTCCCACAAAACCTTTAATCCACAAATGCAGGTTGGACATTAATATGGAAAATTATTGCCAGAAATTTGGCAACTTTGGAACACTGCAAAATCCGGGGCTCCTTAGGGCAGCGAGGAGCATGGGAGTGGGTTTTTTTTTCCCTTTAACTGCAGCAGCCAGCACTGGCAGGAGTGCTCTGCCTGAGGCTGTCAGTATCTGCATATGCACATATGCACTGGCTGCCTGCAGGAACAGGCCCCACATGGCTCTCTGTGTTACAGTTAAAGACTTCCTGACTCCTGGCAGGGCCGGCTGGGGCTGCCTGCCACGGCAGTCCGGTACCGCACTGGTCCATGTGTAACTGAGTAAAAACTGTGGGGAAAATTTCTGCGAATATGAGAAGCCGTGAATATGACAGCGTGAAAAACTGAGGTATTTCTGTATTTAGAGTTGATCAACAGCAATCCAGAAGTGTTTGGTGTTACCATTCTCTACAATTTATTCAAAGTAGACCTACCTCTGCGTAAAAAGATGGCACCACAAATACCTCTGGTTTTAAGAATGATTTTCAGTGAAGAGTCACCAATATGGAAAAGGCCATCTATTATGGCCATTACTATTATCTGTATATTCTGAAGTAACTACATTTGAAAAGAGATGAGGTTTAGCTCCATCTAACAGAAGAATCTGAAAACAACCACTTTCTAAAAATCAAAGTAGACTTAATTGCAGCAAAATACTTGGGTCATGGGGTTTTTTCCCCTCTAGCAGTAAAGCATGTCAATGCAATCATACAGACTGACTAAAGAAATCATACAAATTCTGTCATCAGTTTTAATAAGTTAGACACACTTCTGATCAAAATAGTTAAGGTTTACCACAATTTGCTTAAGAACTGGGAAATGAAGGTGACATCTAGTCTATTTGTTATAAACAGGAAAACCTCTCTAAAAAAGAAGATAAAAAAGAAAAATCTCACACACTTCCACAGAATCACAGAATATTCTGAGTTGGAAGGGACCCACAAGGATCATCGACTCCAACTCTTAAATGGCACCACTCCCTCCCCGGTGGGAATCAAACCCCCGGCCTCCTGCATGAGAGGCGAGGACACTCACCGTATTAAAATGGATTTTTGAACAACTCTTGTTCACAAAAAAATTACTGAAATTATCTTAAAGGCAATACCTGAAGGTTAATGTTTAGGCAACAAAGCACAGCATGCTGAAAGCGGTGTTTTGTTGACACAGCACCAGGACTACCTACTAGATGAGAATTGTCAGTGTTTTAAAGCAGTAGCAAGGTCAGTGTCCCACAACACACCACCAGTCACTGGTGTTTGTCAGATACAGCTGTCAAGAAGCCTTTCTTGCTTCAGAGAAGAACAGACTAGTCCAGCATGATTTCAGCTGCAGAACCAGAATCTTCAAAGTATGCTGATGCTGTCAGAGGTAAGCCCAAGGCATTAAGGAGATAGGGAGGACAAAGTTAGCCCAAAGGATACTGGAGTCCTCGTCCATGGAATGCAGATGGTCAGAAATTTTCCAGCATGTATTTTAAGAAATGTCAGTTCCAACATGTGCCACTTGATGACTCCTCTAACAAATATCTCGCTAGATCCCACTAGCTCACTTCATCTAGCTCTTTGGCAAGCCATCAGTGTCAATCATCCTAAACTATCCTGACATTAGCCTATCCTAGGGCTAGAGGCTCCAAGCTTTCAATCTCCCTGGCTTCAAGGGATGATCAGTACTCATACCAGGAAAACCAGCTTCTACAGCAGTCTGCATGCAATTGCTAAGTCCTGACACCTGTTGATCTGAAGTGAAAATACACCACATTTACCCCACAAGCTGGACCAATTTTGACCAAACTTGTGAATTAACCCTACAAAATAATTGAACCAATACCTCTCACTTTGTCAACAAATTTTAATTTTTATTTATGCCTGAGAACAACTGAAAGCCAGATACTGAAAATTCCTCAATGCTTCTCTGTCCAAGATTTCTCCTGCTTCAAAACATCCCTTCCCTTCAATTTCTTGTGTCCTGTACCCAGTATTCCCAGGCCTCGCCATGTTTGCTACCTCAGGGTGCTGTTTGTTAGAGAGGGAGAGAACTATGCCCATGGCTGTTTGACAATTCCTGGCAAAAGGCAAGGCAGAGAATCTTTCCCTTCCTTTGTTCCTAGCACTGAAAGGAAAGACTTCAATCTAACAAGCCAACTAATAGTAAGGATAGAAACAGTAACACCTTAGTGGGGCAGACCTTCATCCCCTCTGACAAGAAATCAGGCAAGGGGGGCAGGAGTGACAAGGAAGAGACAGGTTATCTAGGGAACAGCACAATTAAATGGAGACAGAGCAACTATGCATGCCTCATTTCCTTATGAAACTGGGCTAAAACTCATAAAATATGCAGAACTTTTCAATAATAGGAGTGCTAGTTTGAGCTATTTTTCTGAGACATTTAAGTTGATCTGTATTTAATTCACATTTTCCCAAGGAAAAAAAGTTCTTTGCTCATCCTTTGCTGCTTGTGTGAAGAAATAAATCAGGAGAACATAGATGTTAAACATTACATGCTGCAAACTTTGAAAGGGAAAAAACAAAGCTAAGTAATCCTCTTTAAACTTAGTTTGCTAATCAGAGGAAATTTCAGCAAATTCAGAAAATAACAACAAAGATACAGCAACCTATAAAAACTTCAAGGTGAAGCAGAAACTCACTAATCTCATTTTGTAAACCATTCTGAAGAGACCAAACATATGCACACATGAAGAGCATTTCAAAGCTCAAGATACTCAGATTAGGGAAATCTAAATAAATTCTTATGTTAAAGGAAAAAAAAATCCAAAGAAATTCTCTAAAGCTTCACTACTGTGGCATGTAAATTCTCAGCAAGAGAAGAACTTGTCACTAGTTCTAGCAAGCCAATGGTGCACTAACAGAGTAATTCATATTGGATTATGATTCTTTGCATTTGGATTACTAGTCTACTGATTATCTTTACCAAGACCCATTAAGTAGGAAATAGCATGCCAAATCCCATTGTTCAGAAAAAAAGCATCCTTTCACCTTATCCTCTGTGTGGTTGAGAGCCACATTAGCAGGCTCAGCTTCCCAAGAGACCAGGAAGGTAAGAAATATGGCAGTTGTTGCCGTGTCTATTAGCCCTTTCTACACACACCAGAACTACAAGAAGTGGGACACTGTACCTAATTATTTAGAGGAAAATTTGTTCACCAAAGGGAACTTCAGGTTGTCTCAGAGTCTGGAATGGAGTAAGGACTTCAGCCTCATCCCCCCCTAACAAAGGGCTTTGACAAGCCTTGCTCACTGTAAAACATCTTACACTGGGAAACACATTTCTTAGGATGGACTAGTAGATTAATTTGCTTGTTTGCAGAGAAAAACATAATCGTGTTTTCTAATGTTTCAACAAAAGTATGTATTACCTAAGCATAATACAGTAATCCCTCTCTACTTTGTGGTTCACCACTCATGGGTTCAATACACTGTGAGTTTTTTCCCCCTGGCTTTACCATATTTACCTCTACTTCGTAAACTTTGCTTACCATGGCATCTTTCTGGAACTGCCTGCCTGTGATATTTGAGGGATTACTGTATTAGATGAATTATCTGGAGTAAACTAGTTTGAAATTGCACTGCCTTAAATCCTGCAGATAGCTGATTACTCCTGTCATGCTGTACCATAAGGAAACTTACAATGAATCAAAGGAATTGTTTTTGTAAGACGGCTTATAAAGTTGAATATTAATGTAAAAAAATGGCAATCTACAAAGAGTCATAGGAGCTGTTATTTCTTCACGGCCAGGATGCCTTTCATAACATGTTAAATCAAAATACTCTTAAGTGCATTCACTTAACTTTAAAGTTTTGCCATAAATTTTAGTCCGAATGCTATCAGGTTTTGTTTTACTTCGTTTACATACTATACTTGCCAGTGGACATTACCTAATCAAAGAATCATTTCTGGGCTTCTCCAACAAATTTCATTTGTCCACTAAAATAAAAATTAAGAAATCACAAAGGGGAGAAAAAAAATCAGCAATTACATTCTCGCAAAATACCCAGAATTATTTTAAAAATCTGAAATTGAGTGAGGATGCCCATGGTAAAGTTCTACTAACATAATGTGAAAACTCACATTTCATGAAGGGTAAGAAGTTATTCATAAACCTTATTTTTAGCAAAATTTTAATAAAAATTCGATGTTTTGCATTTTCACATTCTTAAGAACTAAAGATACAGAAACTTATTTACATTTTATAACAACGAAAATGTACAAATGACTATACAAAATGCAGTACCATCTCATGGAAAAACAAGTTTTTGAAAGTTCTACTAGTTAGGATATTATTAAGCCTGTATTTTCTGAAGAGATACCACTTTAAAGACTAAGTATCAATAAATGAACAGTAGTTTTCTTCAGGTTAATAAAAAATGATTTCATGACAATTATGACTATCATTACTTTTTTAATTTTGGCTGATACAAATATAGCTCATAATAAAAGCTACTGAATTTATAACAAGTCAAAGCCAAAATATATTCTTTCCCTTGAGGTTTTTGCCACAGAAATTTTCAAAACAAGAAAAGTATAGAAACTTCTTTTTAAGGAAGTAAGCCTGGCAAGAAATGAGCAAGTTACAGTTTTACAAAACCCCTGTATTTGTAAACACTCACTGCAAATGTTTACAGTTATTTCAAGATAATACATATGCAATCACTGTATGCTATCTGATACAGATGTTTTAGAGTGGAAATGGTTCAGCACAAGCTGAACCCACGGAATGCCATATTTGTTGAAACACGCAAGTACATCCTGATATGCAAAAAGAAATCTGACACTTCTACTTTAAAAAAATACAAGACATCATACTGCATAAATGAAAAATTTACAACATCAGCACAGTCAGAGCCTTAACTACTGCTTAAATCAACTGGGAACTAGTCACACCTATGCATTTGGGTGCTTGAGTTGTAAAAAGATGCTGATTCACAAACTTTGTGAGTGGATGTGAATGGATGAGTCTGATTCCACCAGCATTTCAGATTGGGTGATCACTGCAATACCAGGAGTATATTTTAAGTCATATATTAGGTGTAATTCTAATAAAATAGTTTAAAATTTAGTGCATTTTACTTAACATATTAAGACTAATGCAAGCCCTACATTATATGATGGCCTTTAAAAAGCTGACACCTGTTTATTGATCTGAAAGTCATCCCAGAGAACAGACATCAGTTCACAAAGTATTCCGACACCAATACATCTACAGTGGTCGTACTGGAGAAGTGACAGAAAAAATGCTTTGATTTCAACACTGACAGCTTTTACCAAATGCTCCAGGATCATACAGTTACTCTTAAATGGGGGCTCTGTAAAAGCCTATTTCTAATCACAGGGAAAAAAACCCCACAACAATCAGTTCAAAGCACAACAAAACACTATTGAAGTGTCCAAACTTTTCACATTCATTTGAATCTGTGGCTCTGAAAAGGTGAAATATTCTGGTCTCAAACACGTATGGTCCACTAATCTCATGTTAAATTTTGTTACTTTCACCCATGAGTATACTGTATGATTAGTAGGAAATCTTTAGCACACACAAAAAAAATGAAAGATGAAACTTGCAGCAAGATAGCATGGCAAACCTGAGAGATCTATTAGTGCATAAAACTGCTTAAAAACTAAAAAGATAGAAAGAGAGAGCTAACAAACTACAATAAAAGTTATGTCTTTAAAGCAGTAAGTTATAACAGGGTGGGAAATGTTTGATATGCACATATACCTGCAAAGGGGTCACTATCTTTCTGAAAATAAAGAGCTGGTATTTTTCACAGCATCAGATTTATAGTAGAAAGCCATAAATATAAGTTTTTGATATTGTGCTTTTCCCACCCTGGCAGAGAATAAACATGAATTTAGAAGCACAGTAGAAGTGAAAAACAAAGAGGAGGAGAGATAGAAAGCAGCAGAGAAAGACAGAAAAGGTGAATACAGAGCTACAGAAGTGTTTATTGAGCATGCTACAGAGGTAAGCAGAGTACACACAAAATGAAATTAAACAACCATCAAACCTTCCAACTTTGTTAGAAAATTAATTTTTAATTGTGCCACTTTCAAACTATACTGAATTTTACAATTCTAAAGATGTAAAAACTCAACTAATAGAAAATATACATGACTTTTTTTCTTTACATCGATAACAGAATCTATGAATCTTGAAACTAAGTACATCGATTTCAAAAAGTATTGGTCATTTAAACAGAATGAAGGTAACAGTTCAGACTGACAGAGAACTGCTTTCAAATGAACTGGATCTGCAGATTCTGAGCCATGTTTATAGTAAAGTCAGATCAATTTCTAAATACAAAATACAGTATTTTGAAGAGATTTATTAAAACTGAATATTACAATGCAAGGTAAATTAAGACTAAAGGCACATAAACTTTGGTCCCACCTGGTTGTCAGTTTTAGGAAACTGCCACAAAATTTCCTGCAAGCATTTGCAGCAAACTTTCTTTTCATCAAAAAATACATGCACCATTTCCTGAACTAGCTTGACCAGTCTGTACATGCTCAGAAATCCACAACCATATTCCATATCTTAATTACAAACTAAAGATGGCAATATATATTGAAATGCACGTAAGTCATGTCAACTTCAAAAACATCTACAAAAAATATTCAGCCACAAACAAGACATTACTTAGTGCTGACATTTATATGATACATCCCACAAGAGTGTGTACAAAAAGGTTAAGATTCCACAATGCTTTTCATGTAGGGCTCAAAGTCACAGAAGTCACTTTTTGTCCTTTAAGAAATTAATATTCTGTACCTTGTTAATTTTAACTAATGCCTACATTCATAACTGAATCTAGACCAGAACAATGAAATACAAAAGGCCTTTGAAAAGAAGAACACAGAGCAAAAAATAGCAAAAATCAAATAATGTAATTTTACTCTTTCAGCGTAATGCATCTTATCCAATTACAAAGAAAAATAAGTGACAAGCCAGCAGATAAAGAAATCAAGCAGGAGAAAAAAAAAAAAAACCTTAACCTTTTTACACACCCCTGCCTAAACATATTTAAATTATCATGTAACAATGTGCCCCAGACAACCAAATTTGCTTTTTACTAGTTATGCAATTCCAGCAGTACTAGTTTTCCTTTTTAAGGCACGTACGTCAACTAAGTTGAAAAACCGTGGTACTAACTTGAAATCTTTAAAACAAAACAATGGTTTATCTAAACAACAGTTGACTACAGCAGTTATTATCACTGCTTTAATATACTTTTTTATTTTTATAAACAATCAAGGAATGATAACCGCCTGAAAAAAAAATTTAAAAAAACAACAGAAGACAAACTCTGGTCCCCACTTTCCTGAACAGTCAATAGGTGACAACACCAAACAATGCAATACACCTTCATTCTCAATCTGCCTCTCTAAATAGTTGACTTAGAGAAAGAAACTCTCAGATGGTGACTTTCTCCCAGATTGTAATTGTGAAGATCAATCAAAGCCTGAATAGCTTCTTCTACTGTTGACATCTGAAGAAGTGCCATCTTGTGATCTCTTCTGAAACAAAATAACGCAATTAGGAACTCGAACAGTACAGGGGTTGCTCCTAATGTTTGCTACCTGTACTTTTTCTTAAGATGTGCTGCAAAAACCCTTTTGTTAGAGCTATGTGCAGAAAAGCTACTTACTGAAAAAATTTAAACGCTTTCACAGTGCCTCCAGTGTTAGCAAACAATGTGCGTAGATCCTCTTCTGCTACCGATGGTCTACAGACAGAGAGAAAATAAGCATAAGCAGGAAATCATTAGCCAATTCAGCGTGTTGTGAGTCACAGCAATATTACTTACTGGCTTACTGACAGTGAGCACTTACGGAATATTGGACAGATGGAGCGTTGCAGAAGGAGGGAATATATTCTGAAAGTTCTTTGAACCAGGTTTCTTGAAGCGATGCAAAGGTGAATTACCAAAATCTTTAGTCAGCCCTTGGTCATCAAGTCCCTCTCGAGGTAGTTGTACTGTCTGATGTTTAGACAGGGTAACCCGAATAATCTTTCCATACATTTTTTGTCCATTAAGATGGCTCATAGCTGAAAAAAACAAGTTTACTCAACTGAGTGTTACTTTTCAATAGCTTGTGGTACATCACACAAGCAAAGAAAAACACCAAGCAAATCAAAGGGTCTATGTGCTAAAGTACAGAAATCAAGAGCTAGGTCTGCAGATGCTTCAAGAATATTTAATTTTATTTCAAGATAATAACATGTGATTCAGCTGCAGAATTCATTCGTATCATGCAGACCTTCTGAACAGAAGTGCATGCAACAAGACTTCAGATCTGGTGGGTAACCAGAATAAAAGTCAAACTGACAAACAGAAACACATTTAATTCACCTGATCTTAAACAGCCTAATTTCCAAGTATTTAGACTACTGGGAATACAAAGAGAAAACTAATCTTACCCAGCTGTGACTGGTTTCCATCAGCCATCTGTATAAGAGCACTATCTTTCTTATTGTATAAAATCTTCACACGCTGCACATCACCATAAACACCTTTTCAAAGTCAAAAGTAACCCAAAAGAAACAGTTCATTTTAAAGCCAGTCACCTAAGTAATACATTTTGACAAATCAATGGAACATTCAGACAGTAACAAGATCACTCACTCAAACTCAACACACTCACAAATGAATAAAGGAGATAAAGATTTTGAATAGTGAATTTTGAAAAGAATAATTCTGAAAAACCCTCAAAGCTATATGAATGATATTAAATTAAAGACCATGCAAAATATATTAGCATGCATTAAAAGAAAATCTGTGTCTATGGAGAGTTTTAAACAGCAAAAGAAAAATAGCAAAAGATTTACTACTTAAATTTAAGCCAAAGTGCTAGCTACAAATAAGAATCAAGGTGCAACAAAAAAACCAACCAAACAAAAACCATAAAAACCAAAACCAAATCAATAATAAAAGTATAGTGCTAACAATAACATACCGAAGAGGGTAAACAGACTTTGGGGCGTAACCATCTTTAGAAGGAGAGAAGAGCAAGCAGCGTAAGACAAGAAGAGAGAAGAGTCGAGGAAGAGCGGAGATGAACAGATCATCCATAACGAAGGGTGGTTCCCGCAGAATGGTGAGGTGGTCATGGATCATGGTTTCAAGGCGGTTAATTGGGGCAAGTTGGTCCGAGGAACATTTTGTTCAAGCACAGAAGCATGAACATAGGGAATGACGACAGGGAACATAGACAAAGACGAGAAGGGTAAGACAGGGAAGGGCATGGGAATTTGGGTAAAGACAAGGAAAGGGAAGTTCAACACAAAGGGAAAAGGATGAAATGGGGGAGGGTATACAGCAATGCAGAAGAAAAAAAAATAAGGAAGTGGGGAACAAAAAAAAATAATATAGGTCAGTACATAGGAAATGCAGGAATTTGGTCAGAAAATGGTTGGTTTATGTACTGTACAAGAAAAACTGAGTAAAATGTAGTCACCCAAGACAAATATGGGTAAAGTACATTCATATCAAGAGTAAACTACAGCATTTCATCTCAACATGAAAATAAATTAAAAAAGGCATGCAATAGAAATTTTAAAATTTAAACTTTAACTGCGTAAGCATGGCTGGTTATGAAATGCAGGCAAAAAACCTTCCAAAATGGCACTCTGATCTAAAACATTTTAACATGCAAGACTGTGGATGACAAAATAGTACCAGATGATAAATAAAGCTTCATGATTTACAGTGACAGAGGCCAGTTAAAAATGGAACAGCTAGACTGATACAAACTTCCCACATTTCATACCAGCTTTCACAGCCATCAAAATAAATGTAAAGGACAGTAAAAATGCAAAATTAAATTAAACCCTTTAGATTTCAGAGTTAGCAAGAAAGATACAGTTAAGGTGAAAATGC
The DNA here is from genome assembly GCA_013390025.1 of Pitta sordida. Lineage (NCBI taxonomy): Eukaryota > Metazoa > Chordata > Aves > Passeriformes > Pittidae > Pitta > Pitta sordida. The sequence continues at coordinate 23,515 of WEKX01017356.1, read as the reverse complement.
TTTGCCACCATTTTTTATTTGTTAAAGACAAATGAGTAACTGCAAAGAAAAAAAAATTACTAAGAGAGACTGGAAGAGTGCCTCGTCAAGATCTTTGGGAGAACCTTTAAAGAAAAATGTGTTAGAGTAGTTCACAAATTAAGACCTCAAAATGTGAGATACAAGCATGAAATGAAACAGCAAACAATTAGAAACTAAACAGAAATTCTAGCTTACATGATTATAATTGCAAAAGAAAGCATAGTTGCTCTTTTGTAAAAATAAAGCTTTCAATTCAAATGTCAAACATGCAGTAGAGTCACCAGATTTTTCTTAGACATAAATAGGTAGCTGACAATGAAAGGATATTTTAAGTTGTTAGCTACCTGGGAAAACAAATGTATTTAACAATAATGACTTTAAAATTAATGTTGGAGGTAACTAAAAAAAAAAAAAAAAGAAAAAATACTTTGAGCTTAAAATCCAAATGTAAGAGGCCAAATGCAAAGAAATTATAAAACACTGACAAATGAAATGTGACTAAAGAGTGGGTAAGAAAAGTATAAATTGTTTCACTGACCTCTTCATTTAAATTGCTAACCAGGAGGACTGTATTGCCACCAGCTGCAACTCCAGGCATTCCCACACGACCAGCAGCAGCAGCCGCAGCTGCAGCAGCAGCATTTGGAATAGCCAAAGGACTTAGAGCTCCTGGAACAGCTGCAACAGGAAGCCCTAATTTTAAAATAAAGCATATTTTACGAAACACACACAAATTCACATTGAGAGAAATGTGGAATTTTTTAAAATTTAGATAAAGTCTGACAAGTTATGAGGTGTCAAAAGTGTTTTAATTTCAAATAAACATTATTGTGCACCAAAACTGTTTCCACTGCACTCCAAAATGCTTCAAGTGTCTAGTTTGTCAGAATGGTCTAAAGTAAATGATGATTAAATCAGTGAGAATAAACACTAATAGTGCTCTCTGCATTATGACATCCTTATTTTCCATCATCCTTTGAGAGATATTCATCACTTCAACTTGATGCTTGACTAAAAATGAAACACAAGAGTTGGCCATGTGAAAAGGGGTACATATTTACATGTTTACAGCTTTAGCGTAAAGGTGAGGAGATAACCTTCTAAATTCAAGATTGAACAAGCTCCAGGGCTTTTGCAATCCAATTCTGTGAAGAAGCGAGTTACCATTAGCTAAACCTTCAGCTGTGCTTTTGTTTTTTTCTTCTTCCCAAGAAACCCGAACTGTGTAAAGACATAGGAAAAAAGTCTCCACAGAAAGAGTGACTGGCCATTGGAATGGACTGGCCAGGGACATGGTGGAGTCACCATCCCTGAAAGTGTTTAAAAAGAGACTGGACGTAGCACTTTGTGCCATGGTTCTCTTGATGAGATGGTGCTAGGCAAGAGATGGACCTGATGATCTCAAAGGTCTTGTCTGGTCAAAGTACCCCCTGCTACTCGCCTGGGGTAGCAGGCGAGTGTGTTACACCCAGGATTCATGAAATGTTTATATAGGAACAGCTTTATCATAGTCAATCAACACTGTATTTGCATATTATACAGAGTTCAGTAAAAGGGCACTGATTTAAGAAAATATATTGCCAGGACAGTAAAGCATGACAGATGTCCCCCTGAATGAAAACCATTTATTTTATGCTAGGTCAATAGCAATCACTTAAATTTTAGAAAATGTCTAAAAAACTACTATGCCTTACTAGATCAAATCAAATCTTCTGGTATGTCTAGGCACCTCTCCTTAACTTTAGAGGCTTTAAGCCAGTCCAGCATTTTTAGAAGTAAAGGAATCTAAAGATGACTACTGAAGTTTTTTATGCTTCTTTCCACAATTGGGCACCACACAGCTGAGCAATTCATATTTTAAAAGGCACTTCACAGCCTCAGACTCCATAGGACATTCTTTTGTCCCACTGAAGAAGTTAAAAACAAGGATTAATTCAACACTATTCCTACAAAAATATTTTGAATTATTAGCCTTCAAAATGATGATTAGTAAGAACCTTAAAAATCTTAAAAAGAGGCATTTGCAGAACAGCGTATTGCCAGCTGCAATATTAAACAAATATCTAAATCAGTGGTAAAGTATTATGTCCTATCAGTATTTGCAATTTTAAGTAGATCTTACACAAAATATATTGTTTCTTGTGCTTCAATATAATACAGCTGTTGTTTATCCAACGGTTTTCTTCAGTAATATCTCCTGTAGCTTTTTTTTTTTTTTTTTGGGGGGGTGGGGAGAGGACGGAGAATATAGATATATTTTTTTATGTGAAGTACAAAAACAGTAGGAAAAAAAATTTCTTCTGATAATTCACTTGAAACCAGCTCATTTTGTCCACTAGTAATTTTCTCCTTTTTTCCAAAGACAGTAAGACTCATTGAAAAGATATCCAATTTCCAGTTTTAAAGATTTTTGACACCTTATTTCATCATGGCTGAGAATGTAGTAGATGAATGAGTAATGATGTGTGCAGGTTAGGATCATCTATTTGATTGATATGTTTCTAACTGATTACATCGCACACATAGATCTCATTTCTTGGAAAGGTCAGGCGAATTCCAAAGTCGTAGCAAACAGATTTCTTGTTTTGTAGTCTGCGCTGCACTCTGATTTGCCATTCTGTTTTCATCAAGTAAAAAAATTTTTATACCTAAGAACAGCATCTATTATGACAATTAGTCACAATGCAGCACACTGTTTAAAATTTGAGGACTTATCAAACTATTTAGAAATGTTAGCTACTTTTGCCAACATGATCAACCAGTACTAGAAATCTTTGCCACTAGTTCTATTTTAGCTTTCAACATCTACAAATTACAGGCTTGTTTTTTCAAGGTACATATTAACAAAAACATACAAATATGATATGCCTTTTTCCTAGCCTTTTGAGGTCTTTTTCCTCTATTAAATTTAAATACACCATTTCACATTATTTATTCCCCCTCTGCCTATCCTTTTGCATGACTTCTGAAATGGAAGCTAATAATGTCATTTTAATAGTAGGCAAAGTAAAACTGTACTAAAAATAGAGTATGAACTTGAGTAAAATCCAGAGGTAGTGGTAGTCACAACTGTGACCGAGAACTGGAGTTAGTTCCTCGTTCTTTTATGAACCCTTTTTGTGGCTATGTGTCAAGTAATCACCATCTTTTTTGTACTAAATACTGTCCTGATTCTTACACTAAGCTCGAATGGCTTTGAGGAAAATAGCATTTTCTTTAACAACCTCTGTGTCACAGCTTACGAAGCCACCACACCACATCATAAAGTTACATTTACTGAGGAGGAGGGTTAATTCCATCCAGAATGAAATGGAGATACGTAATGGTTTAGTATTAATGCAGATTTAAACATCAAGAATAACAAGATTCACATCCTGCCACTAACACTCTACTCACAAAACTATGTTAAATCTAAATCTCACTTCTGACTTATGAATTCCAGTATACGCTATTAGAAGGCCAGTAACAAAAAGGCCTCCGAGTTTTGTACAAGTCTCCAGCATATAATAGCTTAATATAAGCAAAAGGCAGAAGTGAGTCCTTACCACATTTTCTGTTAGCGATCCCATTATGTACATAGAACAGCTACAGCAGATATTTTTACAAGAATGCCAGAAGTTCAACTCAAAGTATGCGCTTTGAGCACGCAAAAGAACCTGAAGAGCCTCACAATAAGCTCGAAACAGAGCTCCGCTCTTTCATGGGGAAACACGCCCTCTGGGAATCACACGTGAATGGGGCACGACAGACACTGAGAATAGCTGAAGGCAGCTTTATCAGTATTACAAAAAGAAAATCTATATCAAATAGAAGGAAACAAAACATTAAGATAAAAAAAGAATGAGGAGGAAGGTCACTGCTATCATTCTGCCATGTTTCACACATCATAGTTTGCCAACCTCCATCTTAGAACTCTAAACTTTCAAGTCTTCCCACCCTTCTCCTTTTGAGATCCGAAGAAAAATGCAGCTATAAATTCTACATGCAAGCTTCCATCTTCGGTTTTTCCTTTTTTCAATTCTTTGTCCTCTTACTTAAATTACTTATATTTTTACATACTGAGCAGCCCAGAATGAGAACCCTGTTCTTCCATATTCAAACTAGCACATCCCCATTTTGACAACTATCCCAATGACTAAGGTTGTAAAGTTTTTCAGCTGTAGAGCTCAAATTCTGCAAAATAAAAATGGCATTTAGAAAACAATATTTAAAAATAATTCCTGTAATAACTATCCTCATTTGACAGATGAAGACTTACTATACCAATCTCCACCAATTAGTAAAGAGCAGTTAGAAAATGTAACCACTTTCCCTAAGTCTCTTTCAACAGTTTGTGCTTTTCCAGCACAAAAAAAGAAAAAGCAAACCAGCATACATGGATATATGCTCACTAAAATAAACATGACTGACTCCACTGATGCTCTGAAAATGTTTCACAGCTGCAATGAAAGTTACTCATAAAAAAAAAAAGTTACTCGAAAACATTTAAGAGACTTTCAGGCCTAGAACACTAGAACACAGTCTGCTAAAGTCGTTTGGATAACTGTAGAAAGTAGAGTAAGCCCAACTAAACATATCCAGGGTAACGCGATGATCCAAGCATCCTCCAAGTGCGATTTCACTATGTCAAGCAAATTAAACCCGTTAATTTTATGCATACTGTAAGTATTACATACAAAGAAATATGTAAGTAAGCCTGAGGCTAGAAAGTAACTTCTCTGGATTCAGGAAAATGTCAGAATTAGAGTTACATAAGTAGAGCTGCATTTGGCACTGTTTTGTAACTCATGAATCTTTACTCTCTCGTCCCCTAAATCTTTGCCTTACAACACCAAGTATTATGGCTCTCATTTAATGAGGAGTTTTATTTTGTTTTTGTCTTCTTACTACCCATACTGCAGCTCCATGCCTACATTATAGTCATCACATGCTGACAAAGGAATTACTAACAGCCTCAAGGGTGTTTCTACAGCACTTGTCTCTAAGGTGTCAAACTTCGCTCATCTACCTTCTCTACTGAACCATGAAATGAGCTATTTCAATTTTTAAACCATGGGATGTTAAAAGAGAAAAAAAGAAAATAAGCTTTAGCTACAGGTTTTTCTGAAACTTTAAATTCCTATGTTATTTTCACTTTCCAAAACTTTTGTTGTAGCTGCCAGTGATACATCATTTTGTAATTCATACTGGAGATGTGATCTCAAGTGCTCTGAAATTTGTGCAAAGTGGGGTTTTGCGTACTTTACCATTAGATATGAAGTGTTTCCTTCAAATAATCTGATTTCAGAAAAGAGGCAAATACAATGCAACATTCAGTAACCTCAGCTGAAGTTTCAGCCTCTTCCTGGACTCACATCATTCACTAAGTGCTAATCCATGTTCTTCTGTTTTCTTCAGAATAAAAATGGATAATTATGAAAGGAAAAAAAACAGGAATAGGTGGGAAGAATAATGATCACAACATCATAAACCAGCTTTCATAGAAGTTATGACTCTACATCTGAGTACTATTACATTTTAAAGAGTGAAAGGTGTTCTCAGCAAAAACCAGCAATTTGACAGGAGTAGGAGTATGCATTGATTATTCTAGTAATAGTTAGAAGATAGATGTAACTGTGTCTATCTTCTTCAGAGCATTTCACCAACTTCTGATGAACTCAAAGGCTGACAGGATATTAGAATTCATGTACCACAGCACTAATAGTGCAACTACAATTTTGTTTTTCCCTTTCATCCACAAGGCCGACAGACTAACACCATAGGGTTTGAGTTGTTTAAGCAAAGGGCATAATCTTTCCTCATTGAAGGAAACCAACCAAATGTTACTTTCATAATCTGATATTACAAATAAACATTAGCATAAAGGAATCATGCAAATCATGTTAAGTGTCTCTTACAAACTTAGTGGGAGGCTGAGCAAGGTGCAGCTGACAGGAACATATGGAAGAGGAAAGAACAGATTTGGGGCTAAAGCTGAACTAATTTGATTTAAGCTAATCCTTTGTGTATTTCTCATTTTGTCATGCATTCTTTCCTTCATTTTTGCAGTACTTCTAAAACAGTAGCTGCGTTACCACAATTCAGACCACAATGTAGACTAAACCCTGAATGGGCCTTTGGATGTTACTGCAATTTAAGATCTTTCCTTGTTAGAAGGATTAATAAACACTTCTCATAATACAAAAGAACAACATCATACCTAGAAGAGAGGTCTCCTTTGCAAATGCTGCAGCAATAGCTGGGTCCAGCGTTGGCTGTCCATCACCAGATGGAAGGTCAGGACGAGTGTAGTCTCTGCTTTTATCGTTGTTGTACTTGACATTCAAATTCACCAATTTGGAAAAATCAATCCGTAGGGTACAGCAAGCATTATAAATATTTTGACCATCTAGGGCCTGGAAACACACAATACAGATTGGCCACATAACTTTTTTTAAAATAGTGTCGGCATATATAGGTATTTGTCCATCTTACTGCCTAGCTTAAAACCAGGTAAGATTAAAATGCATTAAACTCTCAAAATGATTCCAGGAAGCTCAACATTTACCTCTTTTACTTAGAAACTAGGCACCAAAGTAGCACAAGATATTTTAATGCTGTCAAATTTTGCCTGTTGAATACAGCTAATTAACTTGTATTCCATAGTACACCTTGAATTCAGATATAAAGCCTAACAGATAACTCAAAGGAATCTCCTAAGTGCTCTTTCACATGGGAAGTTGACCTGAGGAAAAAAAAGTAAAATCTAGACTTCACTACCATGTCAGATAGCTGTCCGTTAAAGCAGAATATATGCATTGTTCCCATGTTTTCCTTCTCGCCTTAAAGGTAATTAGTGCCAGAACTGAGAGAAAAGCAATGCTAACTGCTAACCTGGTATTACTACCACTCTTTTTAGGAAAATCGTATTTTCATAATAAGTTGCTATTTTTAAAGAATGCCTATTAACAAGTGAAAGTTAGGTGAACTGTTAACATGACACCACCTAGAACTCTCTGAAAACACTCTAAAAAGGCCTATATATTAAGACCACTTCACACCTCCCAGATAGCAGCTTCACCTCCACGCAGCGTGACTTTTCAGAGATTAAGGGAGTCCATTTCATGACTGCGCCTGCGTGAACTGACAGTCATGAAGATTCAAATTAGACAGTCATAAATATTCTAATCAACCCCCACACTGTGCTGCACTGATCACAAGCGCACTGCTCTGCCCGTGCTGTGCCCGCCCCACTGTGCTCCAAGCCAGGCGGCTGCAGTTTTGCCGGTGCCACGCCCACTCTGCTCGGAGTGAAGTGGCTGTGGCGGGCCAGCACTGCACCCACCCCGCTCCACTCAGAGCAAAGGGGAGATTTACACACTCTTGGGTTAGATGTGGTGTCCGAGACTGTCTCAATGTAGACGTCTACCTCAAGTACGGAGAGACCAGGTATACCCGCTTGGAGAGACACTGGGACAGCAGCACGGGCTGCGGGGCAGGGGGGGGGCACGAAGACCCGCGGTACCACGGTATTGGAGGGCCGACTGTATATATACATGTGTGTATATATATATTTTTTCTCCATCTTCATTATATACACGCAAATTGATATACCCAGATTTTAGTTTATTTACGTTTTGGGCATACCTTCTTTTGACGAAAAGCACTAAAGTTTAAATATTCCAGATTTTTTTTAAAATGGAAACTTCTGTAACAAAGTTAGTTTCATTCTTAAATGCTAGAAAGACACAGCTCACCTTAAAAATTAGCATTTAATCAAGTAATTAGTATAAAATTACCTTATATATATAACTACAAGGCAAAACCCCCAAATACACATCATTTTCAAATGCAAAAATCAAATCTTTTATGTCTCTTGATTAACGCTGAACTGAAATGTATCACTTCTGCACCTGCACTAACTTGTGCACAGCTAGCTGCAATGTAGTTTCCAACACACTTGAGTTCTGATAGGACTTACTACGCATCTTGAGCCAAGCACTGCATAAACCTAGTGTGCCTGCTGGCTATGCAGGCAACACAGCTATTTTCATACAGTGATGCATCTGGAAACTGAACATCTTGAAGACAGGGCTTTGCTACGTCTGGGCCAGCAGGGCTGTCCCTACAAAATGTGTTATCACAGCTGACATCTCTAGGGCTCATGAAATCACTTAAAAGAATTACCTCCATTAGCAGTCAATGTAAAAAATTATGTAAAAGTCTGCATAGTTAGTACTTCCAAGTTAGGGAAAATAAAATCATATAGAAAAAAGTACAGATACTGGACAATCTAGACATCATATCAACAAATACTTAGCAATTAAAGAGAAACTCCTATGCTTGCAACCTTGCTTTAAAAAATACTTTATACAAGGAAGAAAAATCTGCTTTCCTTATCACGGAATACAAGCTGAGGATTAATTCTATCCTGTTAGCATGGTGATAGGCACCACCATTACAGCATACAGAATTTGTTAGATCTTCTATAAATGGTGTCAAAGCAGAATACAAGGCTCCCAGTGTTGGTACAGTGATCCTCTGCATAGTCGCGATCTGTAATTTGATAGATTCAAATAGTTGCGGGTGATTTTTCAGCGAGCTGTGAGACCTCGGCACATGCGCAGAACGTACCGCGAACCCATCAGCTCATGAATATATAATGAGTTTATGAATATATAACTGGTCCCCTCTGCCGTCACCACCCACCAGACTTGCCGTACATGCTTCATTCTCACTGCTTAGGAGAAAGGGAGCCGGTCCCATCTACGTGAAGCCGGGAGCGCTGCTGCACTGCCAGCACAAAGGGACCGGCGCCATGTTGGCACTTCCGGGCACGGCGGCACAACCGGGGGATGGTTGCCGCCGCCAATGCCAACCTCGGGGTGGTGGCAGACGGGAGATTTAAACCCAGGTGGACAGGAGCGAAGCCACCGACTTGGCACTGCATTTCAGCTCTGCCAGCACCGGTGGAACATGGGCGGCATACTTGGCATGTCCCAATGCCAGTGGAGCGGACTCCTGACATCAGAGTGCTGTCACTGGAACCTCCTTCACTGCCCAAAATAAAAAGTTCCCTTGTACGATGTGTGGGGCAGAGGAGGGGTGGAGGGAGGGTAGGAGAGTGAAGGGGAGAGCTCTGGGCTCGGCAGCAGGCGCAGGGACAAGCAGGGCTGCGGCACTCCTGGCACGGGACGCATCTGTCCTCTGGTGCTGCACCGGCTCCCATCCGTCCCTGCCCTGCGCATCTCAGGAGCCGGCCTGCCCCATCTCAGGGTGGCTGGATCAGCGTTGTTTCATCGCACCCACTCTTGCCAAAAAAGCTTTGGTTGGGACTGTTACATTCCCGGAAAAATAAACCCGAAACAAAGCAGCCCCTCTGAACAGCAGGAACTGCCCCAGCCTGTTCCGCTGTCACTCCCATCACACCCTCTCAAGCAGCTCAACATCCTTCTTAAACTGGGGAGCCCAGAACTGGACACAGTACTCAAGATGTGGTCTGACCAGTGCTGAGGTCAGGGGAAGAATAACTTCCTTAGTCCGACTGACCACACTGTTCCTAATACAGGCCAGGATGCCATTGGCCCTCTTAGCCACCTGGGCACACTGCTGACTCAGATTAAGTTTCCTGTCAATCATTACTCCTAAATTCCTCTCCATTTCACCACTCTGTGTCCCAAGTGCATCCTACGGATTCACATCTGAATGAAATTAATTTGAAACAAGTGTCCTGGATACAAGAAGTTTCTGTGGCCAAAAAGTGTATGTACGTATAAACAGATTCCATTCTGAAAAATATTTTTATGTGCAGTTCCTTGACTGAAGGCCCTGTCGCTGCACTTCCAGGGCTCTCTGATAACAGCACTCCGGCACTCTTCTGTTTACCTGAACACTACTTATCATTTCTGAGCATTAATTGTGCTCCTTAGGATTAAGATGTCCAAAAACACTTAATACAATAAAAGCGGATAATAGCCCTGAAGCTAAGTACCTTATCTGGAGATGTCCATTCTTCCATTCTGCAATGACTACTTCAAGTTCCCACTATAGATTTTAGGGCAATGTAGCCTAGCAGAGATCTTCTGCAGACAGCTACCAGTGCAAAGCCACCCTGAAGCTGTCAGTCAAAAAAACTGGAAAGATATCTCTTGAATGTAGAGTCAAACCTCACTGGAATCCCTGTAGAGGTACTCTGAAACACCTACGGGTCAAGTAAGGATCAACTGGCCAACTACAACAAACTCTCAATTAGACTAGTGATATTTTTAACCCACGTTAGGTCAAGATGACTGTCACGCGCTATGTATGAGTCTCGGTTAATCCTCTGCAGACAAGTCATTAGTAAATGCTAATATCCATGACAAAACCTCCTTCATTAAGAGAAGCACAAGAGTTCAATGTTGCACACTCTCAGTTACTTTCTCCACCCCTGCTGCATTACATGGAACACGAAGTTTGCAGTCTTCACCCTTCCTGCCAGTATAACGAACCTATAACATCCAATCTGAGGGCGATGATGAAACGTGTATCCGTGTAGCCACTATCTACTTTTACAGGAAATGAGTTTCTCACAAAACAAGTGGAGCAGGAATGCAATTTTTCACTAGTTGCTCATTCAAATAGCAGAAGATATCCCACAGGGCCAGAGGCTTCGTATTGTACAATCTTGTCAGTGTCACTATCTTCTCAGAACCTTCAAATGCATAGCATCTCTCCTTGGTACTTACATCACTTGAGTTTTTCAAATTGCTCTTTAACTTCCTTAGTAAGTCTTCAATTTCTATTAAGGCCACATTCTGATTTCCTGTGAAGAGTGCCAGTGGAAAATTAAATTTCCCCATTATCTTCGATAGTCAAAATGGATGGAAAGCAAATTGAAAACTTCTTTATTCTTTCACCATGCTTTTAATTTTGAACTACATGCAACTTAAGTGTAGCCATCACATCCTCTTGGCTGGTATCATATTTCCAGATGTATTTAAATTGAAGGAGGTTTTTCCTACCATCTGACTGCTTCTTTCCTTTAGGTAATTTTGTTCTGGTGGCACATCATGTTTTATTGCAGTAGCTCAACCATAAGAACTGTATTTATTTCCATCTAGTTTGTGAGGGTACTGGGGAAATCAAACCTTCCTTCAAATTACACATCCTCCAATAATTGTAGTTGGTATCACTCTTAGCATTTTGTTTGTTTATATACAGACTGGTTACAATATGAAGCTATAAATCTAAGACCATTTCAATTTGTCTCTAAGGCTCCAAGACCACTCTGACAACAGCTGTACATGCAGGAGTCACTTATTCAAAGAAGTTAAGTCATTCATACATGAGCTACCAGTAGTGAACACGTACCCTAATCAAAACATGTAAAACTGGAGAAACAAACACATACCTTTTGGGTTCTTTTAATTATAACCAATAGAGTATTCCATGAACTGGTATCAGTTTGTCAGAAGTCAGAAAGAGCGAGAGACTAAGGTTGAATTGCACTGATAATTTTCAAATCACTAGTCCATTCCACAGACATCATGTTTTCATTAAGTTTTCGGATAATATACGTAAAACTCAAAAAATGAAGTAAAAAAATTTATCACCTGATGTCATATTGTGCATCAAAAACACACTTTAGAAGCAGTAATAACATCTACTACCAAAAAACAGATTTCCAAACACAAGTTAAGACTGAATTACAACCTCCAGCAGACAACTGCCTATTGAATGCTTCAAATATGAATCTAAACATCTGGAATTGATTTCTGCCACGTTTGTAGGTTAACATTCTGCACTACTATTTTAAACATGAAAGGTGTACCACACCCATACAAATTCTTACGCAGCAGTGACATTTACATCTCCCTTTACTCTGAGGCACAACCTAGTATTTTATACTATTTCAACTCTGAAAAGGATGTTCCTAATTTAAATTGTGCTCCATATCTACAAGTGCTTCCAGAATGCTTTTCAGGAGTAGATTGTGACCCCCATAAATCAAGCTGCAAATCATCTTGTCACTTCTTTTTTTCCATAGCATGAAAACTTACACTCTCCTTTTTGAAAATGTCTCCCTTTTCGTCATTCCATGTCACAGTTTTTTACTCAATGCCCATTATTTAACTGGGTGATAAAACCAAAAATGACCATCCTACACCACTAATTAAGTCTTTATTTCAATACAGTCTTCATTCTTTACAACATAAAATTAATTCAATTTTTGTCTCTTCTCTACCAAGAGATATTAATTGTCAACTTAGTCTGAGGTGTGAGCTTTTGACTTTCGTGAAATTCTCAGATATTCCATCATCTGTGGGCAATAAGCACTTTCTATGCTGCCAAGCAACACTTAACCAGCACATCAATTTTAATCAGCCTTCCTCAAACCCAGACTGCATGCAAAGGTTTTAAAATATATTAATTCCATTTGTCTCTTGGAAATGGTAATAATAATAAAAATCTAGCCTTACCCCTAGGTTTGACTTTCCTATTGCCAAAAATCTGAACATATTCCATGAAATGAATTCAAAACATCTGGTCTAAATGACATGCTGTTGATCTTAGTCATAATTGATCCATAGGTGCTCTCCTGCTATAATGAATAAAGTCAGTTACCTGTTCTTGCCTCTCCTACCCAGGACAGGAGAGATTCCTATAAAAAAGATTCTGGTTATCTGTCACTGCTGCGAAGCTCATTCACAGTCGGGTCGTGAGAGTAAAACTGCACTTTCTCTTCTGGGCATTTATGGTTATAACGGAGCCTAGATTATTCTTTTCAGGATACTATAACTAAATACTTGCACAAATCTGTAACGAATCCACAAACCACGTCTTTGTTTTGATGCTTAGAAACTATCTACTAACAACCACTCAATGGGCTGACTAAATTTACTGCTTATAGTGAATGAAGTTATGCACCACCATTACATCTGACGTTTTGACTTCCGGTTGACACTTTCACAATTGCCATCCTGCTTATTGTTTCATCTCTGTGCAGTCAATTATAATATTTGTTCATACAGATGTATAAAATACCTCAGTTTGTTTACAGATGCCATGTCTACCTTTAAACACTGATTTCATACAACGGAATAACATTTTAACGTAGCTCCCGCTCATTTTTTTAAGCTCAAAAAATTCACACCAGCAGTGGAGCTGTATCACACATTGTTACAAGTAGTCTCTTAGATTAACATTTTACAAGTGTTTAGAGTACAGGTGGACTCCAGACCTAAAAGAGAACTATACTCACTTGTTTTGCTTGTTGTGCATTTACCGGATCCCCGAACTGCAGCAAAGCTTGAAACTGGTTATTCTTCGTGAAAGTGATTATCTTCAATACAGCACCAAATTTAGAGAATATCTGCCAAAAACATTGTAAATTTTTACATGTGTTCCTCCCAATCATAGCTCAAAATAAAATGAAATTTGACTTACCTGATGAAGAACATCCAGGGTTACTGGATAGTACATATTGTCAATAATTATTCTAAGAACTGGACTCTGAGCTGGAGTCACTGCACTCTCACTAACAGTGGTCCCACTAATGGGAGCGTTTGTTGCCTGCACAGCCGTCACTGCCTGAAGAACTGCTTGGGCCCGCTTTAAACAAACAAACAAAAATGACAAAAGAAAGATAATGTTTTAATATTTCAAGATAATAGCTTGAAATTAATTAGCAATTTAGTTAACTCCAGAAACATAAAATAGTCCACTTATTCAAAACTCAGAGTTACAGACATAACACAATGTAAGTGCAATGCAGTCTGACTCCGTGAGAAGAGACAACAAAAATGAAAACATCAATTAATCCTTATGTCACAGTAAGGAGGGGCTTCGAATGGCACGAATATCAATCTTGCTAGTAGCAAGCTTATTGTTCTACAAGTGAGGATAAAGGAAGTGAGGATTTTGTAGGTTTCAAGACTCTTTCCTTTAAAGGAAACAAAACCAAATAAACCCACAAACCAACCCAGAAAAATACCCCAACTCTACAGCAACCAGAAGTGTACAGCCTTTTGAAAAATAAGATAAATAACAGTTAATATTTCACTGCCATTTTAATTATGTACTAGGCTCTGATAGGAAGGGAAAATGCTAAACACTTCCAAATTTCTCTATTTTAACACAATGAAATAATACACAAGACTGACAAATGTCAGAAATTAGTATACAGAGAGGTACACAAACTGCTGTCTGTTATTCATCCTCTTTTGTAAAAAGAAAAACAAAATCCTCTCCATGTGTGGGGATCTTTTGGTTTTTAAACACAAGCAGGATTTTAGAAATTCAAAGGTAGCCACATGATGATACCACAAAACACACATCTATGTAACTACTTCCACTGCCAAAGCTGACAGTATCAGAAAGATTAGATGTCTTTTTCTGAGAAAGAAAAAGTGCAGGGAAAAAAGGGTTCCATTTAATTCTTTCATTACAGTAGCCTTTATGAAGCAGAACAATACAAAACAAGAAAGACAAGTGAGCATGCTAGGTAAAAATAATAACCACCATATTAACGCATACTGCATATTTTAAAGGTATTAGAGCTACTACACAATTTCATGTCTCACAACTTACATGATACTCCTCATACTGAAACGAATCAATGAATAAGAAAAGTAGGGAAAAAAAAAAAAGACCTAGTGAACACCAGTTGGGAAAACAAAATTTACCTCTACATTTAACATTAATTACTGCAACTCTTTGAAAACATCTTTAGATCATAACACTTCCTTCCCCTAACATATGAAGCACACAACTTCCAAGCTTGCCAGGTATTTGCCTGAGCTGCATAATTCCTTCCTACTCTTGAGAACAGAAGAGGCACATATCAAATAAAACTCGCTCTTTACAGTGACTGGGAAAGCATAGACCATATAACCCAAAGAACTCAAATGTGTGAAGTCAATTTAAACATGACCATTGTCAGCCCTATCCATCTATGCTTATCCACCATATTTCATGCCACTAAAATCAATGTGAACATATGAAGGAATAGAGGAGTATTTTGTGAAACCAGTTCAAAATAACATTTAGCATCACATATAAAGAGCAAATTTAAATACATTCATGCAGCATGTAAAGCACTTTTCTAATTTTTGTAAAATTTTGATTAGTTTTAAAAGATCAGATATACCACTCAAAGTATAACATTTACTTCTAAATGTTGCAATGTCTGTAGAACGACTAAACCCATGCACTTAATGACAGGTGGATGATCGAAGAGAACTACAGTTACAGAGGTCATTCTATTCTCCATTCTCCTGAGTCTAGAAATTGCACAAAATAAAGTAACAGGTATTTGTCTTACATCCAAGTTTAAATGCTTCTCTCAGTGTTTTGATGTCTCACAGAAAAAGGATTTTCATAGAATTATAAAAGTGAAATGAAAACTTCAATGGTTTGTTCAGAATCTGTTTATTCAGAACCAACTCATTCTGAACATGTAAGTAAAAATAATCTTGGAGGCTTACTGAGAAGTTCAAGATAGCACAACTTAATGGAACCTTTCCAGTCAGGGCCTGTCTGCTTAAAGTCCCTCCTGGTTAAATAACTTTTCTTCTATTTTCTTGATGACTAAGATACATGCACCTTTCTCCAATTTTATCCTATCTTTCCAGTTACACATTCTGACTTCTTCCTGCCTGAACATCCAGAAAAAGACAATTTTAAAATTCTTTTGGGTTGATGAGAAAGCTTTCAAATACAAATTAACTTATATTTCAAATTCAAAAATGTAAGTTTTGAGTATCCAGAAAAATGCCAGATACAAGGAATACCTGCACCACCTTTATTTTTTCTTACAAAAAAAAGACTATCTAACAATCCCATGTTTTACATAACACCTCACGAGATACTAGAATATTTGCTATTTGCATTATTTTGTTCAAAATCAAACGTAATTTTAAGTTCCAAAAGACTTGGAACACATGTTAAGTTCGGGTATTACATAATACACATGGTGGCACAAAAGCTGCTGAAAAGTCAGGACATCCTATAGGCTGGAAAGATGATTCTGTGAAGCGAAAACCCATACCAGGAGAGAAACCAAAGGACAGTATCACAGTATACATAACACTGGAAAGGACCTTGAAGATCATCTAGTCCAACCTATAGTCCAACTAACCTATCCTCTACATCCAGATCATATCACTCAGCACCTCGTCCAGCCTCCCCTTGAACATATACAGGGTTGGTGACTCAACCACCTCTGTGGGCAACCCATTCCACAGCCGAATCACTCTTTCAGTAAAAAACCTTTTTCTAATATCTAGCCTAAACTTTCCCTGCTGAAGCTTAAGACTATGACCTCTCGTCCTGTCCCCAGAGACCAAGGAGAAAACCCCCGTCTGGCTACAACCTCCTTTTATATAGTTATACACAGCAATAAGGTCACTCCTGAGCCTCCTCTTTTCTAGGCTGAACAGACACAGCTCCTTCAACGTCTCCTCACAAGGCTTATCTTCAAGCCCCTTTACCATCCTAGTTGCCCTTCTCTGAACTTGTTCCAGCACCTCGACATCTTTCCTGAAGAAAGTGTAGGAGAGCACTGCTAAGGGAGTGTGTCCATCCATTCTATGTCCAGATAAAATTCATCCTCTACTTTCTGAGAAGCAAATGAGATTATTTATTTTAGTTTGTAACTCACATTTGCCAGTTGGGAATCTCAGTTTTTAAAAAGCATGTTTAGCAGGTATAGGACTCTAAGGAAAAGGAATGTTTAGAAAGACCAACTGGAAAATCAACAACAGAGTTGATCTGAACCTAAATGTCTTTCAACAGATTACTCCGAAATTGTTTTCAAAGTCAACAGCTATAACTTTATTATTAACATGTTCTAAGAGAAGACACAATTAACAGAATCTGTAACATGGCACACTGTTTTTTTATCATCAGAAAGGCAATGTAAAAAATCAACCTTTAAATAATCACCTCATTTCTGGTAAGTTGAGTCTCTTTTATCCCTCCATAGTTTGTATGAAATGGTCACTGGGTTACTTTAGTTAATTCTCCTGTTCTACCAAAACCAGATGTATGTATCTATATTTATTCTGAACTAGGTTATGAAGTACATCTGTCTCTAGATAAAGACCATGAGGGTATCCTTCCCCAGGAACAGCAGATCACATACACTTCAGTGCTACTGCAGTGATAATTCAAAGCACTGAAATGTGGCCACTGGCATCAGCCATTACCACTACAAAAATTCAAAGCAGCATTGGAATCTCAAGTGTCAGAATTAGAAAGTTAATTTTATTATCTTACAGTCTCTAAACTAAGACAAATTTAAAGGTAAAACATACTTCAGAATCTTTTTCTTTTTACTATAAGGGAACATTAAGAAAATTCAATGCAATGGAAAGACCACAGAGAAAGCAAATCCCCCTAAAATCACAAAATGAAATGATTATAGGTGAGACTGTAAGTGTTAGAATGTGAATGAAACCAAGTGATTTAAACATGTGCCACATGAGCCAAGAACACATGCCATGCATCATCTTCTACTGTCTACATTTGTAGTAGTACTGAACAGTAAATATACCTGGTTAAGTGTGTTATCGGTCTTTAGTTCTTTATGATTTGAATACTGGATATAAATAGGTTGGTTACGAAGATGAGGTGTCACAGCAGAGTAGTAATTAACCATAGTGATAGCTGCTTCTTCTGTAGCAAGTTCCAAAAACGCCTGTAATTAAAACAGTTAACAGTCAGTATTTACAAAACAGATAATCTTCATATTAGCAGCATATTAGAAAACTCTTACAGGGTTTGACAACACATTTATCAAATACCAGTCTTCAGAAAATGTTATTCTCTACATACCAACATTATTCACTAAGCTACCTCATGCAGGAATAAATACATATCTTACAGCTAACTTTCTGCTTTATGTAGCTGCCAACTACATCCTATTCACTCCCCAAGTTTACTAAAAAGCAGTACAAGTTCATTAAAAACCCAAAAGAAACAAAACCTCTTTTTTTAATGCTTAATGTTAAATGACTTATTTCAATAGTATTGTAACAATATACATATTTTGAAATCAAACAGTAAGCATACTGAAAAATGGAAAGCAACGAATTACCTGATTTTTCCCTTTCAGCATCAGAATGTTGGTTACTTTACCAAAGGGTAAACCTAAAGCAATAACTTCTGTTTCTGTCACTTCCCCCGGCAATTTCCTGATATGAAGAACACGAGAAGGAGCCCCATCCATTTTATCATCACCTTTGAATTTCTTGTTGTCATTACCATTATCTGAAAGACATATTCAGACTCTATTTGAAAAGTTTACTGGTATTATTAATGCTTTATTAAAAAATGCTTTTAATTATAAATACAAAATCTAAAGTAAGCCATCTCTTTGTTTAGTCTAAATAAAACTCAAGGGTTCAGAAAAAATTCTGTAGAGAGACGTATTAGTTTCATGAAAGGTGGACTGTACAATACTAACTTATCATCCCTCTGTGATAACCAGTTTTCCAAACAAGACAAAAAACATAGTAAAACCTTTACATCTCACTGTTGCTGAAGCATCTCATACAATACCATGTAAGAATACTAATCACGACCCAGAAGGGCTGCCATATAAATTTAAAGAAACATGAAAATCCCACCTAGTGGTTACCTAGAAGTCTTTTGAAAGAACAAAACCAGTGGTGACTAGTTGACAGAGAGATATTAAAGTTTTTTTTAAGAATGCTTGCACTGAGGAACTGAACATAAGAAGTAGAAAAGTATCAAAGCAAGACCAGAAGCCATTATTAATGCTGGGAAAGGACCACAACGGAGCAAAAGGGAATGACCCAGAGAACTGACATAACAAAAGTCTTTTGAAGTACACAATTTAAGGACAAAATACAAAAATGTCCATTAAGAACCCATAGAAAAGGAAAAATCAACTAACAAACATGATGCTGCCAACACAGGTAAGATTTTCCTAGCAGAATCAGATAAGCATTAACATCAGTGCACAAAGCACCAGAAAGATGTTATTGGGAATACTGTCCAGAATTCTTGCACAGAATTCCACTTTTTCTTGAACATATCTAATACATAGCTAGTGGGATGGAAGGAGTCTTGCTTTCAAAAGAAGGCCATAAAAAATCAGTTATTTACTTTTGTTAAAAACATGCCAGTGGAGTAAACATCAGAGAGCCAAGAGCTAAAGAACAACAGTGTCCTAAGATATACGGATATTAATGAATTAATCAATGCTGGAAACCAGCATGCATTTGGATGAGAGCGAATGAAGCACCAAGACTTCCTTTTTTCAACTTTGATTTTCAAAAAATGCAATATATTTACACCTCTCTAAATACAAACATACGATATTCTCTTTTTCAAAAGCAGTATGTCTTAGAGGGAGGTCACGCCTTAATTCCACACCTCCACCCCATGCCCCCAACTACTCTTGCCTCCCCTTGCCCCCCCCACAACTGAGCTTCTTAAAAAGCTCTTGCACTGAAGAACACTAAGCATTTTCCAACTTACTACAGTAGAAAGAACAACAAAACCCAGCAAAATTCAAAACCGGTCAAAATTCAGCTAGCAGCATCTCTACCTGGCAATGCTAAAAGGGGTCAAATCCAACAGTATGTATTCTATTTTGTTGTGCTGCACAGAAACCAAATTTTGATGAACACTGAAGAGTAAAATTTCAAAAATACACATTGAACTGGGATCTGAAGTCTGTCCTCAGTCTACACAAGGCTCTAACACGTACCACTTTGGAAAACATGGTGAGATTGAGCTTCCAGATAGTTGGCTTTCACCTGCTCAGAATTATATACTACAATGCCTTATCTCAAAGGGACAGATCGACAAAGTTGGTGAAAATCACTTTCATTTCTCACTTGAGGCTCACCAAACAGTCTCCCCTAGTTCTTAATTTAAATTTCTATTAAATAGAAATTTCTATATAGAAGAAAAAATGTGATGTGTGATAGGCTGGTCAATACATTGTGTATAAACAAGCTTGAAAAGAACAATAGAATTATGATGATACTAAAACTGCATGGCCAATGCCCTTCATATTTAACTGTTCTGAATAACTTCATTGCGAGTTTCAAAAATTAAATATTTTCTCTCTCATTGTTAATGTTTCATATTTAAACTAAACAATCTTCTAAAACTAAGAAACCTCTAGTTTTATCACATCACCAGAAAAATACATAACATTAATGCTCAGATCACTACTTAGAAGCTGTTTTGTCTTTTGCGTGGTTTTCAACACACAACTTTGATATATTAACTTTTCCACAGCATAATATCTAAGAGGGGTTTGGGCTTTTTTAAACTAAAGCTTCTATTTGTATTAAGGCTTTAGGTAATCCTTGCATTTCTGGTAAAAGTATCACTGGACAGTATATAAACACTCATATATACCTATATGAAAAAAAATGACCTTTAAGAATTACGTTGCACAATGATTTAATAATTATTTTATTACACAAATGGGCCCATTCTCCATCTATTAGCACTGCTACCTAATATTGGCATTTTATAGTTTTTCAACTTTTGTTGAAGCAGGTTTAAAGTACAAGTTTTAAAAAAAATATTTTGTTGTACTAAATATATGTATCTTTTCTTAAAGAGCAGTTAACAGCTTTAACTAATGTAAACAGATCTCTCACAATTCTATCTCTTAAACTGTCTTAAACATCTGCTGAACTATTTTTTAAAACTTTTTTACTGACTGTAAAAAAAACCCTATGTAACCAAGTGCCTGCACAAGAATCTTAATGTGAAAAAGTAGGTAAATATATTAAACTATTACATATATACAAAATATACAGAATTAGGCTTTACAGAATGTATGGAAATGAGAAAACTTGGGTGCAGGAGGGAAAGAAACATTCTCAATGCTACACATAATTCCCCAAAGAAATTTTTTAGCAGTAGGGCAAGTAACCACCACAAAAGCTGTTTATTACTTATTGGCAGGAACACATCCATATGACGAAAGCTGAACTGGTAACTTTCATAAAAAAATGAAGCCCACTTTCTTAAAGTAAAATTTATGCCAAAATATTTAACACTGGATTTTGGAAGACATATGAAATTAACACATCAGTTGCTGAAAGCAAAGACAACGTGCTTTTTCTACTTTTGATTATTCGTTCAGCACAGCCTAACACTAATTTGCTGTTTCAGTAACAGCAGTAATAAAGTGTCTGCCACATAACAAATACTAATGGCCATACACAAGTGAGTTTTTTGAAACATTTGTGGAACAGATTAAATTTAGCTTTTAGAACAATTATTGAGAGTTTCTGGCACAGTATGAAACCTTTCCCCTTAACTGAAGTCTCTTATTTATCATTATAAATGGTGCTTTTCAATTGAAGACACATCATTAAACTGCACTTGGGAACAGAAAACCACATTTACAACATGGGAACACAACTTGTTCAGAGACACTAAAAGGTGAATTCAACTACTGTTAAAACAATTTCATTCTTTAACAAGTTGTATTGGCATAATCAGTGTCTATAAAGGTTAAAACGTAGTCAAGAGGAACAAAGAACTCCAGGAACAACACGGTCTTTTGGTAGAAATGGAGTCTACGGCCAAGTGACGAACCCGAAAGATCCTTCCCTATACAGCAGTTAAAGCAAAATTGCTGAAAACTGGGGAGGGTCAAGGGATGTCCAAGGGGGAAAACTCACAATCAGACTAATAACTACTGCTGAGAAACTGGTAGCATTAAACTAGAAGCTCATTGGCAAGTAGCTATTTCATCACATACTTTGGCTTTCACCAGACTTGCCACTCAAACATCTTCCACTCCTGATGCCATTCAAACATCTTGCTGCTAACACTTCAACAAATACATACAAAGATGCATGGAAAAGGATCACGCTACAACACTTGGGAAGAAAAAGCTTTAAAACTCACCCTGAGAATGGCTCAAATGCCATTGTTAGCATTAGCTCATTTACTAATCAAGTTACAGCCTTAAATACACAGTTAAGAAAAAACAAAATCAGAAACCCAACCCTGAATCATATTTTAGGTTGGACAAGTCCTTTAAGATCATGAAGTGCAACTTATAACCCTACACTGCCAAGTTCCACTGAACCTCACAAACGTATATCTTTCAAATACCTGCAGGGACAGTTATATTAAACTCAGACTACTCAAACCTCCCATGTTCTGTAACAACCATTGCACTCTTTAGCTCTCCACCAAATTCAGTTTTCATGTGACACCAGGTGTATAATTCTAAACAAAATCCCACCTCTGCCAATGATATTCTGAGCATTATTTTCCCACCTAAATAAGATAAGACAGTTTAAATGTAACTGAAACATAAGCCACATCCCCGTTACAGAGTTCCTCCATCTCAACATAAATCAACTTGTTGAAATTGAATGCTGACAAGCTGACAAAGCCTATAAATGGCCCCAACCTGAACAACGTGGGTCCTGGCATTTTCCGTTAGAAACTCTTATTTTATTCAGTGGATAAATAGGAACCTTTATGAAAAAGCAACAGAATGAACTGCTGCATACACAAGGCATGTAGTAAGTCCAAGTCATTCAATCATTCAAGATATGAAGGCTCAATGCTCATAAGTAGTTCCTCCAGAAAAAACTTTCCTCAAGCTCAGCACAACTCCAAGCAGAGTGAATAGTTTACTTCCCAAAGACAACTATTTTCAAAAACATACTTTATTAAAATTTCATCCTAGAGGCGTTTCTCTGCACGCATTTTTTTTTCATTTTTGAGAAATACATGAATATGATCTAAGAGTTCCCAGACCTTTATTTTAGCCGTATGATTTTCCTGTACAATAGACTTCTTTCATAAGAACACTACCTCCTAATATAGAAATTTAACTATGTGGCTATAGGCAAAGACTTTGGATAAAATAAAAAGTTGCTTTCACCCATTATTTCCTTTAAAGAATAGAAAAAAATTATAAGAATTATCACAGATCACTGATTGTAAATCCCTACATATCTAAGGTACAAAAATAACAGATAAGTAAACATCCTTTCTGCAGAAATCAATCTCCGTTTCACAACTGTCAGTACACACCACCAAGAAAATAAAAAAAAAAAACCCCAAACACTTAGATCTTCCTGAAATACTTATTTCATGTTCCAATACAATCAGTTTGTAAAGACAAAAAGCTTACTAATAGCAGCATTCATTGCTGTTGCTAATGTAGAAAGCATTTCTTATTTCACCTTGGCTAGATATATGAAATCTAATCAGTAAGTAGAATACAGGACACATTTCCAGATAGGAAATAAGTGACTAAGGGAAAGGTAACAGAATCATAAGATATCTGGTTTACAGCCGTGGATTATGACCAGGCAGAAATATCAAAAGTTGCACTGG
>WEKX01017354.1:295131-317912 GCA_013390025.1 Pitta sordida | reverse complement strand
CAGGGAGGGGGAGAGAAGACCCCCTTCGCCCCCCTGTCCCATCACACATTGCAGGGAGGTGCCAGGAATATCCCCCAGCACTCCAGGGCTGAGAGAGCAATGGGCGTGGCTCATCTGCATATGTGTGAACTGCTTCTTCATGGATTTCAGCTATTGTGGGACTCTTCTGGTCCCGAGCCCCTCACAAAATTTGAGGGATTACTGTAGTATATTCATATTTTTGCCAGTATAATTGAATAGAGAAATCTCAATCAATACAGCAATAAAAAACCCTGCACACATTTTGGCAAGAAGGCTTGTTCAGATGCAACTTACATGTTCTGCTAGTAAGAAAAGTATAAACCAGGACACTGGTTTCCTTTATGCAGTTCAGCTGTGCCTAGAACACACTATTTCAAATGATGTGTAGCCAAATGGTTCCAGACTATGGAATTTTTCTACCCCACTGCCAACTCTGTGCAAGCAGATTTGCTTTGAAGTTCTGCAGGCAGAATATTTCATTTATTCCCCAGCCTCATTTTTTCCTGCACATATGCAAGCCATTTTCAACACAACATTAAAGTGCAATCATTAGGAAAAATTTATCAAAACTCATGTTTCAGGGCATAAATGGATTGTCAATGTAAAAGTGAGCTTCATCATAACCTTAATGTAATACATAAAAGCTCCACAAAAGAATTTCATATTCAACTGTTTTTTAATCTCTTATTTGACGATTTCTTTCGTCAAGCTTGCTCTGACATCAGCTGTGTCTCCCAAAGGCAATTTAAATGTCTAGATTATTTAGCAGAATGATAGCATTAGCGTTTTTTCCCCACGAGCAAGCTATCTGAAGATTAGCTTACTTGCAATGATACTGCATGTTTGATTTTTCTTTTTAATAGTATGTAAGTCAAGTTTTCATTCTCTAAAACTACAAAATCATTTAGTTCAAATGTTGGATAAATTTTACTTTTGACTCTGTGAAACAGAGAACATCAATCCACATTCTGCGACAAAATTCTATGGATCATGTCCAGTGATTAAGTAAGCCTGCCCACAAAACAAAGATGTTAGGAAATTTTTTACAATGACTCAGAAGCATTAGTTTCATTAGTAGCCTATTTCCTCCTCTGAATGCATCCCATGTGGTTCCCTGCTGCAACTCTCCATGCTTTGATAGCCCTGTACAATGCTGCTTGAACTCCATGCCACAAGGCAACACTGTAAAGAAGCTGAAAGCAAAGAGAACACTGAAAGAGAAACATCCTGACTGAAAGAGTCAAATTGCAAAAAAAAAAAAAAAAAATTATATATATATATGTCTGTAGCCACTTTTCACAACAAAGGAAGGCTATCAGTGGAATTTTATAGGGGCATACACTAAAACTTGTGCTGTTCAACATGTTTTAAGAGTGAGCAATATGAGCAACAAACATAATAATTGGCATACAAAGTTAGTCAAAAAAGAACAAAAAACCGAACAGCACAGCAATGCTGAAGAGACTTATACCCAGTGACTGAGGAAAAAGACGGCAGATGAAGTTTAAATTAAAAAATGAAATTACACAAATGAAAGGGGGAAAGACAAACACTTGAGTATTCAGATACAATGACAGGCTCCAAATTAGCTCTTTAAGACAATACTGTGGACTGACTGTGGACGGTTTCTTACAATCGAGTTCCATGCTCACAAAAATGAAGTATCAGGAACTGTTAGTAAAGGAACTTGTTACACAACATTTACCAATATGCCATCACAAAATCATTGAGCAATATGTAATACTCTGAATACCACACGAAAATCCGATCATTCAATTCTAAAATTAGACAATAAAAAGACTAAAAAGACAAAAAGAAACAGTGAAAAAGAGTGTCTTCCGTAAGAAAGGAACCTAAGTATTAAAACCTTCTGTCTTGGAAAGGCCATGAGGGAGATGTGGCAAAAGATCATTAAAAAATAAAATCAAAACTCACACCCACCAAAAGCACTAATAATTAATTACTCCTCAAAAAGTCAAAAGCTAGATGGGACTCAAAAAAGGAATTAGATGGCACTTCAGCAAGTTTCTTGATTATTTTTAGTTGGAGATTTTTTGGGGCTCTGTGGGTGTGTCAATGACTAAAAATACAAAAAAAGAAGCAGTTTCTTTCACCAACACAGTGCAGTCCAGCTAAAAGACATGTGTATTACAACATTATACATGTTCATTTAAAGTGCATAAAAGAGATTAGTTATCAAATAGCACAGGATGCAATCTGCAGATAAAAACCTAAATGTTTGGGTTTGTGGTGGGGTTTTTTGTGCGTAGCTTTTTCTTTTTTTAACTGCTGCAAGTGGATAGCCGGACAATATATCCATATTTACCACACCTGAAGAAAAGAATGCAACAAGCATCTGACAGGAGTTTGAGACATGATAACAAACTGTATTTTTCTTCTTTCTTACCTAATGCAATAGTTCCTATATCTATCAAAACATTTAACACAACACACAATTTGAACCCATCATGCTACGGAAACAATGCAAGCAAAACAGCATCCAGATTAAAATCTTTCAGTAACTACAAAGTAATTGAGAGTAATAATTTGTATTACGATGGTGTTAATACCTATGTGTTACAGCTTGAGAGCAATCCAACAGTGGTAGGCTGAAGCTCAGTACTTCAGGGAGATCTTTGTACAATTAACTTTTCTCCTCTCTTGCCTAGCTTGGAAGCTACCTTACACTTTGCATCAAATAATACACAAGTCACAAGAGTCATGATACTACATGAAATATTTACCAAGGCCAGTTACATGCCTACTATGCCAGAGATTTGCATTTTTGTATTCTGATCATCTCACTATGTTGTTTCTAAATGTCTTAAGCTCATGGTAAACAACTTACCTCATTCAATGCACACATGCGAGCAATAGAACCTATGTTGTTGGTGATGGTAACCAAAGTAGCTCTGGCCAAGTCCTCTTTACTGATGGAATCTCTCTTTTCTTTACTCATCATATGACCAAAGCTGTGTGAGGAAGATTATGTCTTTTAATATGAGATGCTTAGGAGTAGAGGGCTAAAAGCCCCTTAAATTCTATTATTTATTAAGCTCTGCTTGGATTTGATATCCACCGACTTGTGACAGATTTGATATGTAAAAAGGAATCTCATCAGAAAGGCAGAACAATGAGTAAGGACATTCTTAAATAGTTGTAATTTAAAAGGAAGAAAACTGTATCAAGCATTGCTTACACCTGTTTAAGAAAAACAACCAAGAAGTAGGTGAGAGATCTAAGGACAAACTCCATGATACATCGAGTAACATTTCCACATGGACAGAGAACATAGTCCAGGGACAATGTGCTCAGTTTAGCATGCACAAGAACTTTTCCAAGGGACTGCTTAAAACCAGCTCAATTAACACATACCTTGATGCTACAGCAGACCCCTGAAGGCCAAACCGCTCATAGTCACCTCCATAAATATCCTTCACCAGCTTGTCCACATTGGTGCTGTCTCCTTTCGCAGCCATTTCTAGTGCTTCTTCAAACGTCTCGCAGCCAGTAAGCAGACAGCACAGGCCCAGGAATGTTCCTCCTCCAAGACTAGAAAAGCACAGTCCCTTCAGACCAGCAGCTTGAACCAGCTTTTACTACAACTCTTCAGGGTCTCATCTGCAACACGGTCTATGTAGCTACCAAGTGTGTCCTGCAACTCCTCCCTCAGAGGAATCAAGACAGGCACCTAAACTGAGTTTCTATTTAACACAAGTGTCATCCAGCGTGGTTTTAACTGAACTACTCTAAAGTCTTTAATGCATCAAAACAGTATTAATACTTAAAGAAGAGAAATTACACTAAATAAAGAACTAGCTAAAAATAAGGTCCAATTCAACATCACAGACACCACTTTGCTATTTGTAGCACTCATAACAAGTTTTTCTTGTGCAAGAATAATTAGCCAGCAGAGCACTCAAATCAGTTATGAAAGAATAAACAGTGAACAAAGTTAAAAATGTATACAGGGGCAGGCAGCCAAGAAAGATCTTGCCCCCCACTGCAGTGGCAGTAAGCAGTCTGGTTGGCTCCTGCCCAAAGCAAGGCTAATGTCAGCCCTTATTCTTCCTTTCCTGCAAGAACTCTAAGGAAGAAGCAGTCACTTTAATATCCCGTAAAGGCTCAAGTACAATATTTACTGACTACAGAAATTTGGCAAGGAGTACTTAACTGTGCATAACAGGTTACTAACTCGTTAAAATTCTACTTTGGACTCTTCGATCTTTACAGACATGAACTTCAGCTTACTAGCCTCTACATCTTTCCTTGTTCTTCTTTAGCCCCTAAGAAAGTTAGCTTATTTGTACAGAATGCAGTCATGCTAACTGGAGCCACTGTAAACTAGAGGATCATTTAGTCCATGCTCTTGGATTGCTGGGTAAGTTTCAGAACACATCTAGTAGTACTGTAATATAGTCTGTATTTGAACAGTAGATGCTAAAACTACTGTGCTTGAAAAACAAGTAGAATTGCAAGAAAACTAATACTTCTTTCATTCAGTGTCCATCTGTACTGTATAAGGAAGAATGGTTGATGGCTACCATTGCGACAAAGATATGCCCTAGATAAGGCAGAAGATACATATGCAGTCAAGTGCAGTACACACTATAGCAACAGGACTATAGCAACTCCAAGAAACTTCCTCAACTAGTGTTTTGAAAGATGATTTTTTTTTGCTTTCCACTTTGGTGATTTGTTTGCTTTTCTTTTTAATACAGTAATCCCTCGCTACTTCACGGTTCACCTATCATGGCTCCAGTACATTGCAAGGTTTTTTCCTGCAAAGACATTTCCCAGCTTCCCCCCTCATTCACCCCTCGGGGTGTGGGGGGGTTTGTGCTGGCAGCTGCTGCTCACTCTGGAGCCACCCAGAGTTCACTCCAGTGTTGCAAAATTAATAAAATGGTGATGATGCTTTATAAAACAGTCTTAAAGATATATTAACAAAGCCACTGTGTGGAGCTCTCCTCCTCCTCTGCTTGCTCCTGCTGCTTGGAGCAGAGGGAATGGGGGGTGGGTCATATTTACACAGATATGAATTGCTACTTGGCGGGTTTCACTTATCGTGGCCTCTGTCTGGAACAGACCTCCTGCAATATTCAAGGGATTACTGTATTACTGGATTACCAAAAGTGAAGTACATCAGATAAGTTTGCATGTATGAGAAAAAAGTTGGATAGATTTTTTGGTATTTTTGCTACTCCTTTGGATGGACACATTTGTAACTGAAGTGCCTTCCTAAAAGTCACCACTGTTGCCACATCCACAGAGCAGACTTAAAACACACCTTAGGCTGGTGTTTTGGCCTTAAGAACAAAATTCTGTATCCGGTCTACTGAACTCCTGAATTTCTAAACAGAGCGCGTACATCTAAATCCCTTACTGAACGTAAGCCAGAGACCACTTCAACTCAGCTGTACCTTGCAAATCACTTCAAAGAGCACTAGACGACTCAGGCTGAAATCACACTGAGAACACAGTAACAACGACTTCAGACATTTCCTAATTTACCAGCATGATCCAAAGACTAGTGCAACCAGCAAGGAAACATGAGATCTAGTGAGATTCCTGTGTCAAAACCCAATCTAAAAAGTTTTAGTACATCCGGAATACATCCTAACTGCTAAGCAAGAAGTTTCTGTTTAGCTCAAACATATTTCACTTCTCTGGCTGTTCCAGGGGATCAAAGCAGGGGAGAGAAGATGCAATTACTGGGACAGCATGATTTTGGTAACTCTCAGCAAGAGATGGGAAGTAGGTTAGAACACCAACAAGAGACTGAGGCAGGTCTAAAGCTGAATTGATCAATGATATCCCTGATGTAGACTCCCACCCTGAAGGAGGATATTTTCAGCCTTGCTACCGGTAGGCTTTTAAAAGAAATAGGAAAACGAGCACAATTTGGAGCTGCACTTACTGGTCACACTATCTAGTTCTACCTGTTCAATTACTAAAGAGAAAACAAAATTAAGAGAAACAAAATGGAATTTACCTGGATCCTGTAACTCTCTTGTAATTGTCCTTAGAATACACAGCTAGGATGCTGACCCCTGAGCCTATGTTAACCAGCAGCATAGGATATGGATTATCAAGGCAGTAAGGCTTTTTCTGGCACTGTTCAGGATCTGTAGGATTTTCAAAATAATAGCACTCTGGTTGGCCATTGAAACCAACAGAATCAACAAAAAGGAGGCCCTGGATCAAACAGTCCAATTCATCCAGTTTATGGAGCTGTAGATCAGCAATCTGGAAAAGAACAACAAGAAATTAATAAACAAACATTTCCTAGTATAATACAACACTGAGAAGGACGAAAGGCTTCGCTGAAGCACTTTGATCACTTCAATAGTAACACATCATGCTATTTAAACAGCACAAAGATCTAAGCATGAAGGCTGAAAGTTTCTATCTTCCTGACTAGAGGTACCTCCCAAAACAATGATGTACTATGCAGTAATGCCATTTAGTTCGTTTGCCTTTGAGACATTCCCTGCTGTGCAAGAAGGAGATATTTGTATATTATTATTGTGAAGCAATAAATTTAGTTCCCCTCATTCCCAGCCCAAGAGGAGCTGGGTTCTGCAGCTTTTGGGCAGTATCTGACACATGCCTACACATCAGCATTCCTCAGGGGGTAAAGTACTTTAGCTCATCATCAAATTACATTTCCCAGCAATCGAATGAAATTTTCAGCAGAAGCATTAAGATGTGTATGTTATGTTAATATGCATTAAATATACAGTGAATTATGCTTAAAGATTTGGTTTGGGGATTTTTTTACTACGTCACCAGTAATCTGAGTTATTTCTTTAAAAAACCCAAACAAAAACATGGTCAGACCCATGTCCTCAGCAAAATGTTCATAAAATACTGTGACAGAAGACAGAAAACCAGTTATAAAAATCTTACAAAGGACATTCTCTCTGAGATTTCACAGGACACCATAACTGTATTTAAACAGACACGTCTACTTGCCCTAGCATTCTCTTTACTAGAATTAGAAATCACATCCCTTTCTCAAAATAGAATAGACTAACAATATCTATAAAGTCTCCTTTCCAGTTGTAGGTAGAGGAGAGGGGTAAAAACACCTGTAAAGTTGCCCACCCAAATCCTGAGGTCACTTGCATCCTCATATCTCGAAAGCTGTTCTCCCCTAACTCTATTTTGTGGCAAAAAAAGTAAGAGGATTTGGAACAATAGGGAATTACATAATAAAGAGCTGGTTCTCAAACATTTGCATATTGCAGGATGTTTTTACAAAAGCTAACAGGGAAGTCTTACATGGGTAACTATGTTCTATTTTTAATTCTGGAAGCTATATGAAATAACTATAAAGACGAAAGATATTTTTATGGAACAGGCACGGCCAATAGGTTACATTCTTTTAAGCTATTTAAATCTCTCCCGTCAAGTCTTTTCTCAACTTGTACATAGCTCTAGCCTGCCATAGCTGAAAGCCATCCCATTATCTGGGTCTGCCATTTGCTCTACTTGCCAGTCCTCAAATCCTGGAACCACAGAAAGAAATAAGATGAAAAAAACCCCAACCAGCAGTCTCAAAGACCTCAGGATAGAGCCAGTTGTTCTTAGGACAAAAGAGACAGGTGGAGATCATCTCTTCTTCTTTCCATGTTTTCTCCTGTAACTTTCACAGTCCCTTCATATTTTTCCTTCATTCCCACCTAGCTACACAAATTACAATTATGCAGCATAAAATATTTGAACTGGACAAAAGACAAGTCATTAGCAGATTTATGGCCCCCACTGTGAAAAATTCTATTCTCCTATAAGCCAAATACCTGACCACAAGCTGCTTTTGTCTGATCCATGATACACTCCTACAAAGAGGTAAGCATTAGTCACAGACATTGCAAGACACAAGCAAGCAATACAAATGCAAGCGTGAAACACTTCTGACATCAGTGCAGAAAAACACAGACAAAATCCTTGATTCTACAAACTCTCCAGTCAGCCCACCAATTTTGTAAGAACAGAACAAAAGAAACTAATCAGGTTCTTTCTCAAGCACAACACATGGAGGTTTTATTAGGTCCAGCCCTTCATATATAAAAGTTGTTCTGCTTTTTATAGCTCTGTGCTATATTTAACAGCTGATATACTGTGAGCAGAAAAGTCCCATTACTGCTTTCTTTAATGTATCATATTCACAACAGAATGAAAAACTATTTTTGCGTCATTGCAGCAGTCTGTTTTTAATTTCTAGAATGAACAAGACTGGCATCAATATTCTGCATTGATGCACCTTCATCCAAAGAACCACAAGCTCTGCAGCCACGAGACACCCAAGGCTCCAAGCAGTCTAGTGAGCCACCACTGTTCTTGTTTCTAAACAGAAATCAGGGCAAAGTTGCAAGAAATGTAGTAATCCAATCTTGTACAAGAAAGCTATGATAGATCCAGGGTCACAATTCAGTCCCCTTCCCTGCAAACAGAACTGCATTTTTGCCATTTGTTTCTTTGCTCCCAATGTCTCAAAGCAGCACAACTGCATTGCAAAGCAGATGTGCCTGTAACCACTACTTATAACTAATTTACAAGTAGGCAAACATTTCCTCCTGCTGCAATCACCTGACCCACCACACACTACTTATCCTCCACTTTCAGCTCTTCAAAGCTCTTCTCCTTGCCGGAATCAAAGTTAATGTGCAAATATGCAAAACAAAATTAGAAGCTGTATACAGAAGCACTTTTTAATTGGATGTTTTTCCATTTACAATGTTTTTTCATTTAAAAATGCATTTGCAGGTATTTTCCAGCCTCTATAATTCCTAATGTGAAGGCAGACAGCATAATGTTCAGCTTCCCTACTCTGCATGCCTATTCAGCACAGCGTTATCTCCAGAGAAGTTATGTCCAAAACTTGTGCCATGAGAGTAACAACGGCAGAACAAAGTTGTATACAGGACACTGGAGGGAAAATTTATGATGGTTGCAAGGAAATAATATGTACATTTTTAAAAATAACAATTGTTCTCCATTAGTCAGACTGTAATATTTTTTTTCTGACTGTTTTTAGATACTGGAGAAGGAAACAGAACACTTCAGACCTCAATAAATTCTCCAGGACCATCAAAATGAGGGATTTAGGAGTTGAACCAAGCTCACAAGCAGGTTCAACACACCAAGAAGCAGCCAACACTTCTCCCTATGACAGTTCACACCTTAGCAACAAACTCCTGAAATCCAGATTTCAAGGATAAAAAAGGTCTGTGGTTACTGTGTACAGATGCTATTCTTAGAAGAATCAAATTCATCTCTCATACACTTTTAAGATTTGATGGAAAATGGTCCTATGTGTTGTTGAAGTTGAGGTTTGGGGTTTTTTTGTTGTTTTGCTTGTTTGAACCTGGATAAAGTTACAAGTTAATTTCTCTCTTGGACTTTCAATGAGAAATAATTTTTTTTTGGGGGGGGGGAGGGGCAGGTAAGAATCTCTTAGGAACATAACATCTTGAAAACTTTTAATTATCAATCACAACAGCTTCATTTATTATATCACTCAGGCTTTTATGTCTTCTGGGCATTGCTCCAGTTTTTATTAGAACAGCTTACATTTTAGATTCTCCTTCTATCTCCCTCCCATTACCTCTCCTCCACTTTCATAAAGACATACTTTGCTTTCTTTATGTTTTTATTATCTTCACTTCAACTCCCAATCCCGCTTCTTTATGGAGCTGGAAAATAACCACTCGCATTCAAACACAACAAAGTCTAATGCATTAGGACAAGTCAAATATTCACTGAGGCAAAAGACAAGATTCACTCTGTATCAGCTTTGGGCAAAAAAAGCGCTCATCTGGAATCCTTCAGAGAGGTCTGCTCACTTACCCAGCCAGCTGCAAGGATCCCTTCCCCTCTCTTGACAGGGAAGAGATGCACACTGTTTCTTCCTGCTCCCTCTGAAAAGTTTCCTAGCTTCTTGCTGTGATGGTAGCAGAAGGTGTCACGGTTACTTTACCCATTCTCTGGGTGCTGCTTTCAGCTCCATACCAGTCTACACACTACAGGGCAGCACCTATGGCGTGAGCAGCAGCATCCAGCCTTCTCAAGCAGCAAGATCTTTGAGTGTCTTATGCTAACTTAAGAGTTACACTGCTTCCTCATCCTACAACACAGGACAGTTTATCTGTTTTAAGATAAATACAGCCAAGTCATCCTTGGGCATCCAGTTCATATCAAAGTCAAGCCTTAGAATCAGCTAATGACTGGCACAAAGAAATCACTGTCCAACAGCCAAGATAACTTTTAAATCATTTGCCTTACACGTTATTTATTGGGAAGGTCAAGGTCTGAGTTAAAGTTTGCATTGGTAAGAGACTTCCTTCCTCTCCTGTCTCAAATGTTTTTGACTAAGTGATTGGGATTTTTCTGGCCCACACCCTGCTCCCACTTAAATTAGCAGTAAAATTTCCACCAAGTCAGGGTCTGCAGGTGTATCTTCAGGAAAAGACTACAAAGATCTCACCTTTGAGACACCGCAATCACCAGTAATTTTGCAATACAGCAGTGCAGGATTTAGACAAAAGTCTGAATAGTTCTTTTTCCTCATTCCCCATATATCCTTTACATTGAGTTGCTGTACAAAACTGAGTAGTAGCCTAAGAAATTATTCCTCATTACGTTAACAGCAAACTTCTGTGCAAGTAATGAGCATGTGCTCCCATGGAGGAGTCACAGAGCATAAAGAGATTCAGATCACAGGTATACAAGCAAATCTAAGTACTCCTGACTTTTACAAAAGTGGTTACTCGAAGATTAACAGTACATGTTGGGGAAAGGAGGAAGGATTATCAGAATTAGGTGTCAAGACTCCTCCATGCCTTAACAACACTGTTACCTGAAAATACAGAGCCAGCCATAAAGACCAGTCATTCAGAAAGGGGGTAAAAAAGAACAAAACCACAAAACCCCCCCAACAAATCAAGGAAAAGAAAGAAACAGTCCTTCTGGTGAATTGCTCACTGATGTTCCCTTCAGTGAGCATTAAGCACAGCCATATGTTGGTAAAATATTCCTGTGGCCTAGTTTAATGAATAGAGTTAGTTTTCCTACTTCTACTGGAAGCATTCAGATCTCAAGAATGAATCACATGATTTGCTGAGCTACTGATGATTACTGCCGGCAATCACCAAGCAGACCATGGAGATTTCCTCAGGTCTCCTCCCACCCAACACTGCAGATCATATGAGGCAAGTCAAATAGCTAAACCCAGGTAGCTCTGTGGATTTAGTTGCTGGCACAGAAAATAAGATGAAGTTAAATAGAAGATGCCTCACCATTTTATGTTATTTTTTTATACACAAAAGCAACAGAGATGTCTAGATAGAACCTCCACTCAGGGATTCAGGATTAGACAATGGAACAGGGAAGTAACAACAGGGTGTTTGCTTGTCTATTTTAAGGAGAAAAAGCATCTGTAATCTTAGAAGGCTTTCTTCTCTGGGACTTGAATGCTGCTTTGTAATATGTTGGACCTTTTGTCCTAAATCTATGCAATTCTGAAAGTCACATAAGCATTAAGAAATGAAAGGTGAATAACTTAAATGCATATTCATAGGGAAATAAAGGGCCAGAACAAAAGCATGTTAGCTAGATCAATTCACAAGTTTCCTAGCATGTCGCCAGATTTTTTTAAGAAAATATGTAACAACATTGACAAACATACCCTAGTTCTTCCACATTGGTGCTAAGTAATAAACAGTCACCTCCACATAAGGCATTATACGACACTGAATCCTGCAACAGCACGATTTGGACTTGGCACATATGCTCTACTTCTTACAGGTTCATTAGAGTGATCAATACAGTACATCCCCACTGCATTGCGGCCTCTCCATTATGACCCCAGGGATCTGCGAGGAAATTTTCCCGCAATTCAGTTTCAGGGATCTGCGAGCTGTCCTCACCAACGCATGCACAGCGCCTCTGCTTTGCTGAGGGGCGAGGCCAGCTGTCCTCACCAACAGGGAGGGCGCACGGCAGGGAGGGCGCACGGTTTCTCCAGCTCGCAATGGCCTTTAGAGTCCTACAGCACCATGCCCTGGTCCCTCACCCAGTCCTGTGTGTCTCCTGTGTGCTCTGCTGAGACCCAGCACAGCACTGCCACAAGCCATGCCACTCCTTGTTACTCAAAGCCCAGTCAAAGCCTGGGCCGTGCTGCCNCCAGTACTTAAAAGCTGCAATCCTGGCTGTGACTTCTGGACAACAGAGAATTTTTCAGAAGAACTGTCGTCCTCAGGTCGAGATCTCACTTGGGAGGGGTCATGAAAGACCTTTCCCTCTTGTGAGAGAGAGAGAACTTTATGGAAGGGCAGAGAGATGGTTCCTACCCTGGATCTGTTCAGAAATACCAACCTGCCTGGTTTACCCCTACCCTATGTTCCCCCTTTTTCTCCTGGTGGAAAAGGGAATATTACATCTATTGTAAGAGAAGGAGGGGTGGGGGGGAGAAAGGTTGCCTTCTAAATGATGCTTCCCTTGCAGTTCTGAGCTTGTTAGTTAGAAAATAAACCCTTTATGTTCTTTATTTATAGTTTTGCCTTGCTTCTTTTGCCTGTGACCAGTTTTATTTTATTTTCCAGTTTTATTTCCCAGTTTGTTCTTTTTAGTTTTCTCCTTCAGGAGAAGTTGGGGTGGGTCTCTGGCATCCAGCCAGGGTCAAACCACGACACCCGCCATGGAGGCAGGGCGAGCACGTGTGGTCCGGTGCGGGGCCCCCAGGGCTGGGCTGGCACAAGCACCAGGGCTGGAGGGGTGCCTGGGGGGAGCAGTGGCACAGGGTTTGGGCTGCGAGCACACACGGTTGCAGCAGCTGCTCAGAAATGGTTCCCTTTGCTCCCCTGTGCTGAGAGAGCCCACGGGAAGGAGCGGAAAATTGTCCGCAGCGCTCCGGAATGCCGGGGGGTGGAGCAATGGGCGTGGCCTGCATGCATATTAACGACCTGTGCGTCTTTGCGAGTTTGATGTTTCATGAGGCCCCTGGCATGACCTGTTCCTCACAAATGTGAGGGTATAACTGTATTTGAAACAGACATTTCAGTGCTTTGAGAAAGCAATCCTGAAGCTGTTGTCCAGTGTCAATTTATAGTTAGCAGAACACATTGAGATATCCAGCTGCTGTTACAATGGCTAATGAAGTGTGACAATATAAGTGCTAGTACCCAGAACACTCAGACCTTTGAGAGGGATTAAGAAAGTAAACCTTCATGTAATGGATAGTATTTTGCTTCTGTAATTTTCTATGGATCTTATAGTTTGAGCCAAGAAACACTTGTTGTAATGGAAGGTGTGGAACTGGATAGCTGTAAGAGGTGTCCAAAGCACCCACTTAAGTCTAAGTACACTTCACTGATTGCTTTATGCTACAAAATTCCCCAGCCAGCGTTTATGGTGTTTTTCTTAAACTACCTACAAGTGTTGTAGCACACTGAACATTAACCAACACTGCAGAGACCTGGGATTTCATGCCCAAGTCCACAAGTCATTTGCTACGCGACCCCGTGTATTTGCTCAACAGTCAGCAAAACAGCAACTATGGCTTCCAGTGTTGTATCAACTGTACTGCAGTCAAGACTGACCCCTCACTCTAAATTGCATATTTACAGCAGGTAAAGCCAAAGCTTAGCTGTGATTGTCACCAGGGAACTTCCAGTTCAACTCTACAGCTGTGAGAGTGAGGGACACGAATTTCCTTACTAAGTAACTGTAGTTGCTATTACATGATGAAGGAAGAACGACTTTGGAAAGACTGACCATTCCAAAGGGACAGTCAACCTCTAGAAAGTCTCAAAGTGACTTACCATTGTCACTAAAGAATGTGACCTGAATCATCCCCTGGATACATGGAAAGACGCAAAAACACCTGAACTGAGGCCACATTGACTAGAACTAAAATCCACCTCCGACTGTGGTGCCAACATCCTCAGAAAAAGCTTTTGAGGACTGAATTATCAGTAGACCCTAACAAGTAAAGGACTTGCAATCAGCTAGACAAGAAATCTGGCAGTAATAGTGGACTACTACACCAATTCAGAAACTGGATAGTCTTTCCTTAGATATGGAAGCGGTTGGTCTAATATTTACTGGAAGTGACTGCACAACAGTGTAACAGCTGGAATTCATGTTGAGCTCTTACAGCATTCTCTTAGGATCTTGGTCAAAGAAAAAAAGCCTCTTGCACTGCAGGAATGGATGCTGGGAGGTTAAAAATCAAGCACACAAAGCCAAGGACTACAGGCAACAGCAATTGGTAAATCAGTGCAACAGCTCCCTGGGGTGAAGCAAAGCCAGAAAAGTAACTGATGTAACCTGCCATACCCAGCAGCCATTCCTCACCCTCAAGATCAGGCCAAAAGCTATGGAGAGAAATGCCAGACCTGCCTGTAAATAATTCACATTCATCTTATTGAGATTGCTCTGGCACAACCAGATTAGTCCCTCTTTTGCAGAAAACAAATGGAGATATGCCCCAATACAGACAGATACACAATGAACTGCCTCCCAAACGCTTTTCTAACCCAGCACGTACAATGGCTCTTCTATGTCTCTGCACCACAATCAACCTTTGTAGTGTACTCCAGTGCAAAACTTCTGATTTACATTAGCTTCTGGAGTTCCCTGCAGAGGCTATTTTTACATTCTAGGGGATCTGGGGCCTACTCATCTCATGAACTGCTTATCTTCACGACATACTCCCAGAACTGAAATCCAAAGCTAGCTGGTATTGTCATACTTCTGTACACTGTTTCTCCCCCATGCTCCATGACTTCCAGACTCCTGACTTCACTCTGCTTGAATGTTAATAGAAAGGGAAGGGAACTTGAATCAGATCTCCAGCCAGTATGACTTTATTTGTAATTTTCCAACAGATAACCAGTTTGCAAGTATCTGTAGAGTCAGGCTTTTATGTTGTCATAACACACCCTCAAGCTGATCATCACAGCTGTACCTTAAAAAAGTCACATTTAGCAAATACATCCTGCACAGTAATACTTCAGTAGAATACTCAGCAAGCAGAATCCCCAACCCTACCCCCTCCACATTCTCAGCAATGCGACCAATTAGCAAACCTGAATTGATTCTGTTAATCTTAACCAGTTAGGATGGACAACAAAAAATGTTATTTTCCCTGCAAATGTTAATAGAAAGGCTCTCATGATGCTTTCTCAAAGTAGTTCCCACTGAACCCATACGAACTGTCCACTTACTGTTCTAAAGTCCTCCTCAAACTTGTAAGCTCCACCTCCCGTGGCACAGAGCGTAGTGTGCAAACTGGAGAAGTTCTTTTCACTACCCATCTGTATGAACCTGTGCATGGCACAGCTGGGAAAGCGGATGAAGTGCAGGTTTCCTTTGCGTCCACACATAGTCAAATTTTTCAGTTCAAGGTGGACATCACGAATGCCAGTTTTACCATAAGCTGTATTGGAGGTCAAGTATTTCCTGATGCTCTTCAGGTTTTCCACCTCCTCCTGTTCCTCCTCTGCAGTAATGTCCTTAGGTTCAAAGTAGACCAGTTTAACCAACGTTCCACCGATATCCATTCCAAACCATGGGAATGCTAAGAACAAGGAGTTGGGGAGGAAGAAAGAGAAAGTTACTATAAATACACAGGCTAGTCATATCACTTAGAAAATTTGCTGAATGACAATTCAGTGCAGTCACAGCACCAGCATTTGATGCTGAGAGCTAGGAGTCACTTACACGTCAACTTCACAAGTACTGAACACTCTCTAAGTTAAGGCTTCATAAAGTCTCAGCTGAGAAAACAAAATGAAGAAAATCTTAAAATATTCTTCTCCATGGAAGCAGATTTTAATAAAGGGAAAACACTTTTTTCAAAGTGTTCAGTCAGCCTCTCTTGACAGAGCTCATTTATTGCATTTCACTCAGTCAGCACTAATGGGTTAAGTGAAAAGAAATGAAATTGCATTTCATCCAATTCGCACCAATTCTGACAGTATACTAAGGGGAGCAGGAGGAACAACCAACCAAACAGAAGAACAAGATTTCTCAAGTCATATTCCCACTGTGTAATATCTACAATTACCTTTCCAAGGCCAGTCAGAATTTCCAGTAACAAGGCTCTGTTTGAAGAGAAG
Source organism: Pitta sordida (assembly GCA_013390025.1). Taxonomy (NCBI): domain Eukaryota; kingdom Metazoa; phylum Chordata; class Aves; order Passeriformes; family Pittidae; genus Pitta; species Pitta sordida. The sequence goes on along the minus strand of WEKX01017354.1, from coordinate 301,764 downwards.
CAATACAGAACTCTCATTATGCTGGAAGCTTCCAGACTTCAACTCACCAGAACCAGCAGCTCTGTTAGAATTGCACCAGTCGTATACAGTAGCCAAAAGTGCGCTGGTTTATGTTCAGTATTTACCACTGACAGACCCTTCCTTTACACATAGAATCCCTTTGCTGATATATGTGTTAGTCTATCCTACAACAAATCCACTTTAGTACAGTGGTAAGTGTCCCCACCTGGCATGTGGGAGACCCAGGTTCGACTCCCGACAGGGAGACAGTGTTAAGAGTTGGACTCGATGATCCTTGTGGGTCCCTTCCAACTCAGAATATTCTGTGATTCTGTGATACAACTACATAAAAAATGCCACCATTTGCTTCTCAGCATATATGCATTTGCCACAGCTGGCCTAGGTCCACCAAACTATGGAGAACACACAGACAGAAGATACTAACTGAATCAGGTTGGTCTGCCTGCTCCACTTATATATGCAGGGATAGATTTTAAATTGTAAGCCAGGTAACTTTATGAAGCAAGAAGTGAGAATACAAAACCTATATGCAGGCAGTGCAGGAGGCAGCTAGCAACGCTTCTTAGAAAAATTAAATTAAAAGCACCGAGTATATGGCTAACACCTAAGATACTTCTCAAATAGCAGTCACACCATTGCTGCCTCGCTTTTAGGGAGAATCAGGCAGATTCGTTAGAAACGTGATTCTACCAACTAGGGCATCCCAACTCAGCACTGATACAAACCTGAAAACATATGCACAACCAATTTTTTGGCCAGTGAACCTAAAAGCAAACAACTTGGGGTGGAGATTTTAATAAGCATAGGAGGTACTGATCACACTGTCCATCCTCACATGATCACAGGTCATTGTATTAAGTTACTCAGCTTCATGCTGAAAGACACTTGGATTTTTTTTTTTTTCTTACCACAAGGGTCTCAGCATCCTTCTTGTCTGGCTGAATAATTCAAAAGTCTGAACTTCACAATTTTTCATACACCTACCTGCCCAAACCAATCCTTAAATGTCAGATGTTTAGAACAGTTATTTTGCTCCACTGCTGTCAAGTAATTGACTCATCAGACTCTACCCCTCCTTCCCAAAGGACAAGACAGGCATAATGCACAAACTCCCATGAACCACCCTGCTGACAGTTCAGCTTTTCTAAGAGTATCTGCTATTATCTGTTGCAAGGTCTATTTTTTATTTTCTTTTGCATGTCATGTAAGCTGCAAGACACAAAGACACTGAAATCAGTCTAATTCGAGGTTTGGGAAGATACATTGTCCAATGCAGAAACATGAGAGTTCCTTGAAAGGGAAAGAATCCAAAACAATTGTTTTTAAAACAGACTTTATTTTAAAGAGGAAAAATATGTTACCATAGACTAACCTGTAAGTCAAATACTTTTGGATGTACAAGGTAAATATTTATCCAAAAGCTGTCTAGTCCACACCACACAATATTTTAATGCAGTGGAGCTCAGGACACCAATCCCATTAGTGATTTTCACAAATCTTTATTTAAGCTACTGAGAACTTTAATTATCTATCCCACTGGAACAGTAAGTCTCCTCCTCAGATAAATTTTAAACAGGCAAGCAGGAAATTTAATTTTAAAAGCTGCCTGGTTGGACTATGCAGAACGAGGCTGTACCTAAGTGTAAGCCAACTTCCAATATTTTTTGTTAAGGGCATTAAATCTGCTACACTCTGCCTCCACCAACAGTTGCTTTAAAGCTATAGTGTAGATTTCATCTTTAAGAGAAGGAAAAAGCATTCCATCCTCCTATCAAAGACAAGACCAGCAAAAAAAGTGTTAAGTACTAACACTTTTGAATTATGTATTACTAAATGGCTACCATTTAATTGAATTAATTTTAATTTGAATTAGATTTCATTTAATTGCCGCTTAATTGCCATTAAAGAAATTTAATTTTATATCTTAACATTTTGTGGAGTTATAAATAAATCATTCACAAAGAATAAGTACTGTAGAAAACTGAAGTTATTTCAAGTCTGTATACTAGTTCTTGGGATAGCTAACACTAAGGCTTACATTTAAGAAACAAACAGAAATACCAGGACACTTTTTTGTTTATTTTCTTTGTGAATATAAGTTCCTTTAATTTTGTTGGTTGTGAGCTACATGGAGAGCTGCAGAAAGAAAGGAACTTTGCTTTTAGAACAGCAGTAGTTTTCTTCAGCACAAATAAAGAACCCAAGATCAGTCAAGAACAACAGCTATTTCAGTCATGCAGAACAGCAGCTTAGTTTTCCTCATGGCTTTTAACACCAGCTATCAGTTGGAATTACAATAAAGACAAGGACTATCTTGACTGATTGACCAATTAGGACAAAAAACAAGTCTCAAACTTCCTGACAAGTCACACTGAAATTCACATAACTTCTATACAGCTGGAGTAAAAACACTTCTGTATTCCAGTGATTATTTTTAAAAGTTATTTATTGTATCTTTCACTACTATCAATATGTTCGGAAACAAAGCTCATCTCTGAAGCACCATCAGTTCTTTTCAGTACCTTTAGCTAAATTGTCTCAGCTGGTACTTAAACACTTCAACTTTCCCGACACCACTGAATGTGACGGTAATGGAAGGTACAGGCAGACTAGAAGGTGCTGCGTAGTTCCACTGCCTCTGTGAATACAGGGAGTAAGACCATTCAGAGGCCACCAAAATTATCCTTCGTATTCCCCAGTACTACAACCAGGGGGAGGGAGGGAGATCAGTCGGAAATTTGTATAGCTAGGATTTCTACAGACTTTGGGGAGGAAAATTGCAGAGGTGGGTTTTTTGTGGTTGCTTTGGGTTGTTTGGGGGGGTTTGTTAGTTTGTTTTAAACTGAAAGTCCAGCATTTCATTGATAACCTGAATAAATGTCCCATTTCTGGAATTATGAAAAGTCAGGAAAGCAAGGAGGACAAAGTAAAATCGCGTTTAGGCTGATTGCAGTTAGGCAAAATGGTGTTATTTACTAAGAGTAATGAAGACACTGGGTAAATTGCAGAAATGCTTTCCCAATGTGAAACAATGCACTTCTTACCTAAGATTGTCTGATAAGGCTCATGACCCCTACTGGGTCAATAGAAACTACGTATTATTGTGGCAAAACCAGAACAATTCTACTGAAATGCTACACAACAGTCTGGCATAAAAATTAACAAAGAACTGATACAGAAAGCATCAAGACACTTCACGTGTTCTTAAAAGACCAGCATAAAGCAAAGACTCTGCTTATCTTCTTAGGAAAATGAATTCTCTTTATGTTAATAAACTATAAGTAAATGACAACTACTTACTGGCTTGTTACCTTGAGATAAAAATCTGTACTGGTCCAAAATATAGCTGTAGGAGCATGTGACAATGCAAACAGAAGGTATCTCCAGCATTGCATAACTAGGTAATCTGATGCACACCAACAGCTGTGCTATCTGGGGCAAAGGTTCACTCATGAGAAATTCCAGGATACATTTTACCTAGTTTCTGCACAAACTCTCAAGAGTATGAACCTATAAGGCTACTCCTACAAGGCATTATTACACTTAGATTTCAATGCACTGGATTTTTAAAAATCTTGCCATTAACTTACAATATAAGGATATAAGGAGAGCATGTGGAAGGTAAATATCAAACCACAACATTCTCCTCACAGACAAGAGCTCAGGGGAAGCAAGAAGGAAAGGGAACTACTGAGTCATCAGGTAACATTTACTCCCATTAAAGAGGATAACTGAGAGTAATCCTTTTCATACATTTAAACAATCACCACATAAGGTCAGCTGAATCTTTTTACTCCTCAACTCTTACAAAGAGGTTGTGCTTGAATCCTGCTGGTTAGAACTTTCTACCTGGGCCCTAGATTGATTAATGACCAATTGCAGCAGTTTCTTCTTTTGCTATTGCTATTTCAGCTTATACATCTCTCTTACAAGACCTGTATTTCCTCAAATACAGGAACACCTCATTTTTTTAAACCAGTAATTTGAATGAGGGTATCAGTAATTTGTTATCTTCGATATAAGTATCACAGATTAAACACCTTAGGTTCAGCTGCTTTTCTTTCTAAACAGGCGTATTGTGAAATCCTGTTACTTCATTTATATTTGATTTGTATTGCTTAACACTGATGATCTAAACTTTTTTAATTGGATCCAGAAGAGGTGAGAGTCAAAAACAGTAACAGGGTGGAGGGGGGGGGGAGTCAAAACAAGAGACAGCAATGCCACCAATTAGCAAACATGAATTCATTATGTTAGTCTTAACCACTTAGGATGGACAAAAAAGCTGATTTTTATTTTAAAAAGAAACTGATGATAGCTTATATTTTTCAATTGCTTCTTCCAGTTTTATATAGTTATAAAAACGCATAAAATGTAGGCATTTTTTTCTTTGAACAAAAATAGAACATGTAGTTCAAAATATTAATTACATCTGCTTAGTAATGGAAGTTTCTTCAAAGCCTACAAAGCTAGAGCTAAATAAATCATGTACTGTATCAGGAGAAGCCTTCCAGTTCATCCTCAACAGCAGGGGCTTATTGAATCTCTCTCCTCACCAGGGGAAAACAACAAACCAAAACACAAAAACTCCCAAACAAACAAAAAACCAAACTGAACAACCAAACCCAAAAGCACAGAGCTGTTGGTTAAACAGGCATGAGCATCCACACCTGTGTAGTCATATCACCACACATGGATTTCTAAAGACCAAGAAAAGTAGCACAAGCCTAATATCCCTGACAACCCATCTAGTTAAACTGAATTAAAAAAAAAAAAAAAGACAAGGTTTTCAGCAGACAGGGAATCTTCCCTTCTCGGAGGGGAAAAAGGCTTGAGAACATGGAATTCCACCTCTACAATCAAGAAGACATATAAATAAGGCTTTAAACGAATAATTGATGCAGAAAGATATGCTGCATTTGTTGAAATATTGGGAAATGCCAATTACCTCATTATCTTCTCCACCACAGAAAGCAAACCCTGTGATCAATACTGAGTCTTACATGCCATGTGGCAACTGCACTTCATTTTGCAATGTGTCCTTACGCACACAGCAAACATCTGCCAAGCCAGGGTTAAAAAAAATTGAACAAACCAGTAAAATGGTACTGTGAAATATTCACTAGAGGAGGATGCAGTGGAAAACTATATAATACCAAGACAGTTTTGAGTAATAATTTAATGAATTTTTAAGCTGATTGACAATGTGCTATCCTAATGTCCTGCACAACTAACACTAAATTCCAAATTTATTCTTGCACAAAGTAAACTAGTATTATATAAAAGTATTCGTGTCTTTCAATCAGCAGAAACAGTGCCCATGAAATAGTTCTGCAAAGCACTTTCCTCACCTGTTTCCACTGAAGCCTCATTCCATTAAAACCTTGCAACTGAAGATTCAGCTGTCACTGATCCTGATGGGCTCTATTTCCCCTCAAGATTGGATGGAAAAATCCAAATTCCTCATTCATTTTAAATCAAGTGATTCATGAATGTCTAAAAGCTTTATTCTTTGCTTCAAAATAGCTTCCACTATTATGGAGAGATTGATATGCAAGTGGTGACTCCTCTTAGTTACACCAAATCAAAATGTAAGATAGTCCAAGTTCTGCAATTTTTGTTCATGAATGAAAATGTGAAGATGGACAAGGACTACAAACCAGATGAGAGGTGATTTGGTCACCAATATAATAAATTCGAAGGACTAAATTAACTACCAACAGGTACATGATTCATTAATCAGAGAACAATCTAAGGTAAACTGTGTATGTAGCTCAGCAAAAGCATTTAAAAGGCAAGAAAAGACGCTGGCAAATATGCAGTTCTGCGAAAGCTGCAGCTCTTCAAGGGTGTTTTAGACTATTTTTTATTCTGGTTATACAGAACAGTTTTTTAAATATTCATTTTAAAACAAAGAAAAAAGAGAAGAGTAGCTGAATGCACACTACTTCCTACTGAGTAGAAACATCTTTAAGTTTTGGCAGTGAGCAGCTAAGATCCTGACTACCCCTGATTATCCTTTTGGAACATACTGAACTTTTAACAAAGAAACAAACATTCGTTGACTTTCTCTGAAGGGCTAGCAAAATGAGAGTGCAAAAGAAATTGAGTGCTTTTTCCACCGGATTCTTTTACTTGTGGAGTTTACCATGGAATTATTAAATACCTCCATACCTACAAGTAAGAAGTTAGCTATGATCAAGTAATTAAAACGCCTAATCAGCTGTATAAAATTAAGTACATTACAAATACCGTTGTTTGACTTTCACAGCCTTAAACCCAATCCTGAAAGTCAGTCCACTACTAAAGCCACTAGAGATGCTTATAGAGGAGCACATTACAAATTTAAAGTGATTGCAATATACGTTTTTCCTCCAGTCAGAGTGACTTGCCCTGAATTCCCAGATCTGCTTGTTTTTTAATTCTAGCAGCATTTGGGAAAAGAGCTCCCGCTAAGCGCGCCGAGCGCGCCCCGGCGTTACTTACAGCGCTGCTTGGGCACTATGAGCTTCATGAGCGCGGCGGGAGCGGAGAGGCGGGCGGGAGAGACCCTGGGCGCTGCTCGGGAAGAGCCGCCGCCGCCCGCCCGCGTTTGTGCGGGGCCGCCGCTCC
>WEKX01017354.1:282240-294930 GCA_013390025.1 Pitta sordida | reverse complement strand
GGCCCCGGGGCGCGGCGGGAGGAGGGTCGGGCGGGCCCGGCAGCCTGTCCCCGGCGCAACTGCGGTGAGCGCTGGCTCCGCGACCCTGCCGCACCGGTGGGCTGGCCCCTGTGACCGGCTGCGGTGTCATTTTCGCTTGAGCGTGTCTTGACGCACGCTCGTGTGACTCAGGTATTTGTGTCTCCGAGGCCTCGCGGTCTGTGCTCCCCAGGCACACCTCGTACAACGTTATTCGTGCATCGGCGTCAACGTCCAGGGTTTTGTCTACTCAACAGCCCAGAGGGACTGGTGTGACCTTGAATGAGTTTGACCTCAAGCTTTTTTAGTATCTTAGCTTTCCCTGCATAGCACTGATAATCTTTTGGCTGATTTATTCTCTGACCGCTGAGACATCCACGTATAATGCCATTTTCTGAACGAAATGTACCAAGTGGAGATAAAACTGGGTGAGCTGCGCTGTAGTGTCAGGTATATAAATACTTGAAATTCTAATTGAATTTTGCTGTGCATATGAAGGTCATTTCTTTACACAAACTGCCAGTCACTACATGGAAGGTGGTCCTTAATGTAAAAACAGGTCACATAATGGCTCCTCCTTACACCCAAAATTAGTACAGGTCATAGGCCCTCCACTGTACAACACCTACAAAGAATGAAGAGCTGCTACACTGTTATAACTGATTATAACAGAAGCATACTGCACTAAGAAAGTGCTTGGTGAGAGGTAATGAGACATTCCCTGCAATTCTTGGCAGGGACTAGAACATTATGTTTAGGTAACTGGAAGCAAGCAACAGAAACATACACATGAGGTTCGGCAAATTAAGAAAGAGTGCTTGGAACAAAGTAAAGTTTTCTTCCTCGAAGCCTGTAACTGTAACTGATGTTCTGATTTAAACAATTAGAACTTTCCTCATAACCCTAATGCATAGGCCGCTGCTGTAATTACCAACCTAAAAGCAATTGCACCAAAGAGGGTAGGAAGGAAGACAGGTTACACACATTCACTGCTAGAAGGAGTTGTAGTGCTTCCAAAACGATAAAATTACTTGAGAACTCCCTAATTTAACTAATAATGTTTAAACTATAAAACAGAAGGCTGCTGCCTGTAGTGGCACAGACCTTCATGCCATGTGTCAGCAGTTGTAGGCAGCTGCCTGGATACACTTTATGACCTTGTCAAGTCAGACCTCTCAGGACATGAGGAATCCTTGCAGTTACTGTCCCCAGCTGGTCATAGTTGTCCCAGTCTCTCTGTCACTGACAAAAACCGCACATGCAGCCACCCCCATGCAGAAGGTGGGATCAGTCCTGCAAGCCTGTTTTCCCCAGCAGCACAACTGGCTGAAAGCAGGTATTGTTTTTAAGAGGTACCACACTCTCTCGCCTTCATACCACATATACACATTAAGTTGCTGCCCACTCTACATCCCTTTATATTAATTTCTATATACTTTATACATATTTCAGATGCTGCGAATCAAGAACCAGGTGGAACACATAACATCTGCCAGTGAAGTTATGGCATGTGTTACAAGTTCAGTTTCTTAACACTGCAATGCAACCAAAGTAAATTTTTACTTTTTCTTTTATCTAATTTTCTAAACAAACCATGTTTGACAGTTCACTTTTCAGTCTAACTTGCAAGACAACAACTTAGAATCTCTGTACAATTTTGACATACAAAATCAAGGATGATTCTGGTTCTTTCAAAATTAATGTTTACTAAGTATTTTTGTCTTTCTTTTTGAACTGGACTAGGTAGAAACTACTAGTTTATTTTAAAATATTTTCCCATATATTTCACTGTAAACCAGCAATCTGCTGGGAAAGTAACTACTAACACATCATATGCTGAAGAATCCAGGACACGAATGGACTCAGAACAGTGAACAAATCTGCTATACTGCAGATAACACATTTGCACAGCAAACACTTCATGGATTATTCTATACCTGCCAGCTTTCTATCATCTGCTTTTATTTTCTTATAAACATAGAGGGCAAGGCTGCAATTCTCTAACTGAGTCAGTTTCAGAAACTACTGACCGCCCTGCAGTTAAGATACTTGGCCACAGGATCAGAAGTGCAGTGGTCCAGACTAGAGTTTCAAAACCAACAGAAGTTAAAAAAAACCCCAACAAGATACAACTAAATTACTCCACCCTTTCAGGTATGTTATCATCAGGCAACCTGGCATGAAATTTTTTTTAGGAACCTATGAGGTTCCTAAATATAATATAATTTTAGGAACCTACTCCTCGCTCATTCTCTGGGGCTCCCATATCCTTGATCTAAGACTAAGCTAAAATAAGCAACAAACAGGTGCAGTCCACATGTAAATCCGTTACACAAGAACAAAAGAAAATCATACAGAGCACCAGTGGTGTTACTCTAATTCAAATCCAGTTGGTTATAAAACTTGGGGCATATTTTGGAGAGCAGTGATAATGAGATTCATGCACATATCTTCTCAAACTACACACACTGTATTAATCAGACTTCTGGTACAGCTGCCTGCAGATGTGTGTTCAAGGGGTTGCTGGCACTCTGCTATTCCTGTTTATATTCTATTCATATTACTTCCAGGTTTATCCTGTCTCTACAGTGCAGGACAGTCACACACTAGTTCTTATTCCATTTTTCCTCTTTGAAAATAAAGCAAATGCAGTACAACATAATAAATGAACATAAACTATTAAGAACATTCCTTGCAAAAAATTAGATGCTGTTGATTTGATTTAGGCATATTCACATATCACAGATATCAAATGGAAAGCGCTGATTCTAGGAGTCTGTTATTTCTTCCTTCTTTTCAGAACTGGGAAAAAACACTCAAACTGCTTTGGTGTATGCAGAACCTTTGGTAAACACGTGGTTTTTAAAGTTTATTCCTTGTAAATTGCAGGGCTAAAAGACCAACAGTCAAACATAACTACACAGTGTTAGCGTGGCCCATGGGTCCAGGACCGGGGCATGAAGGCCATGATCTGCGAAGACATGAACTCATGAATATGCAATTAAGCCCTGCTCCTGGCTCCCTTCCCTTGATGATGTAGGATGGATGAGATGGGACGCTGCAACTATTAAACTGACACTTTCCTGTGTTTTTCCCCCTTGTTTTCTTTTTTCCCTAGCCTTGGCATGTACAAGGAATCAACTCTCCTGCGTCATCCAGGAGTTTCCCTACTCCACATGCACTAAAACTGTAAAAAACTCTTATTAAGAAAATGCAATGACAGAAGGGTCCCAAAGACCTCTGGCATTATTGGTGCAATCATAGGAAAGCCAAAAAGCCTTACTATGACAACAGTTAGCTAACATGAGACTTCTGCTTTCCCCAAATACTAAAGCATCTGAGAGGGGAAACTGATTGCAGATGACAGAGGAAATGAAGGGCATAAATTCAGTCACATGCCTAAATCTTAGTGAGATTGAGGCCAAGAAAAATTATACTGAGAGGATCAGTTTTTTCCCTTCCCACCCATCTACTAGTGAAGGTTCCTTTTATTTATGCCTTCCATGACACTTAAAGAAAACCTGTTGATGTTATGAAGAAAAGCTCTGCACAGAGTTGAAACTCATCTCCCCCTCATTTTCATTAAGAGAGAGGAACTTGGAGAAAAGCACGCTTTCTAAGCAGGCTTTGGTAGTCTTAACAGCCGTTAGGAGGAATGTCCTTTCCCTTTGTCGATGACAAATACAGCACAGATACATCTCCTGGCCTGAGCATCGGCCTCAGCATCCAGGCAAGGCAGCATAAATACCTTGAACGCTGTCTGGACTAGGACACAGAATCACAGAATGGTTTGGATTGGACAGAACCTTAAAGACCATCTACATAGTTCCAACTCTCCTGCCATGTTCAGGGATGCCACCCATCAGATCAGGTTCCTCAGGGCCCTGAGCAACCTGACCTTGAACACTCCAGGAATGGGGCATCCACAACACCTCTAGGCAACCTGTTCCAGTGCCTCACCATCCTCTGAGTAGAGAATTTCTTCCTAACAACTCCTAATCTAAATCTCTCCTCCCAGTTTAAAACTGTCCCCCTTGTCCAGACACTATCTGTCCATGTAATAGACATGACTTACANACTTGGCCACAGGATCAGAAGTGCAGTGGTCCAGACTAGAGTTTCAAAACCAACAGAAGTTAAAAAAAACCCCCAACAAGATACAACTAAATTACTCCACCCTTTCAGGTATGTTATCATCAGGCAACCTGGCATGAAATTTTTTTTAGGAACCTATGAGGTTCCTAAATATAATATAATTTTAGGAACCTCCTCCTCGCTCATTCTCTGGGGCTCCCATATCCTTGATCTAAGACTAAGCTAAAATAAGCAACAAACAGGTGCAGTCCACATGTAAATCCATTACACAAGAACAAAAGAAAATCATACAGAGCACCAGTGGTGTTACTCTAATTCAAATCCAGTTGGTTATAAAACTTGGGGCATATTTTGGAGAGCAGTGATAATGAGATTCATGCACATATCTTCTCAAACTACACACACTGTATTAATCAGACTTCTGGTACAGCTGCCTGCAGATGTGTGTTCAAGGGGTTGCTGGCACTCTGCTATTCCTGTTTATATTCTATTCATATTACTTCCAGGTTTATCCTGTCTCTACAGTGCAGGACAGTCACACACTAGTTCTTATTCCATTTTTCCTCTTTGAAAATAAAGCAAATGCAGTACAACATAATAAATGAACATAAACTATTAAGAACATTCCTTGCAAAAAATTAGATGCTGTTGATTTGATTTAGGCATATTCACATATCACAGATATCAAATGGAAAGCGCTGATTCTAGGAGTCTGTTATTTCTTCCTTCTTTTCAGAACTGGGAAAAAACACTCAAACTGCTTTGGTGTATGCAGAACCTTTGGTAAACACGTGGTTTTTAAAGTTTATTCCTTGTAAATTGCAGGGCTAAAAGACCAACAGTCAAACATAACTACACAGTGAGTCCCCAGGTAGCGTGGCCCATGGGTCCAGGACCGGGGCATGAAGGCCATGATCTGCGAAGACATGAACTCATGAATATGCAATTAAGCCCTGCTCCTGGCTCCCTTCCCTTGATGATGTAGGATGGATGAGATGGGACGCTGCAACTATTAAACTGACACTTTCCTGTGTTTTTCCCCCTTGTTTTCTTTTTTCCCTAGCCTTGGCATGTACAAGGAATCAACTCTCCTGCGTCATCCAGGAGTTTCCCTACTCCACATGCACTAAAACTGTAAAAAACTCTTATTAAGAAAATGCAATGACAGAAGGGTCCCAAAGACCTCTGGCATTATTGGTGCAATCATAGGAAAGCCAAAAAGCCTTACTATGACAACAGTTAGCTAACATGAGACTTCTGCTTTCCCCAAATACTAAAGCATCTGAGAGGGGAAACTGATTGCAGATGACAGAGGAAATGAAGGGCATAAATTCAGTCACATGCCTAAATCTTAGTGAGATTGAGGCCAAGAAAAATGATACTGAGAGGATCAGTTTTTTCCCTTCCCACCCATCTACTAGTGAAGGTTCCTTTTATTTATGCCTTCCATGACACTTAAAGAAAACCTGTTGATGTTATGAAGAAAAGCCCTGCACAGAGTTGAAACTCATCTCCCCCTCATTTTCATTGAGAGGAACTTGGAGAAAAGCACTCTTTCTAAGCAGGCTTTGGTAGTCTTAACAGCCGTTAGGAGGAATGTCCTTTCCCTTTGTCGATGACAAATACAGCACAGATACATCTCCTGGCCTGAGCATCGGCCTCAGCATCCAGGCAAGGCAGCATAAATACCTTGAACGCTGTCTGGACTAGGACACAGAATCACAGAATGGTTTGGATTGGACAGAACCTTAAAGACCATCTACATAGTTCCAACTCTCCTGCCATGTTCAGGGATGCCACCCATCAGATCAGGTTCCTCAGGGCCCTGAGCAACCTGACCTTGAACACTCCAGGAATGGGGCATCCACAACACCTCTAGGCAACCTGTTCCAGTGCCTCACCATCCTCTGAGTAGAGAATTTCTTCCTAACAACTCCTAATCTAAATCTCTCCTCCCAGTTTAAAACTGTCCCCCTTGTCCAGACACTATCTGCCCATGTAATAGACATGACTTACACACTAACAACAATAGCCAAGGCTAGGAAGTAATAGTCAGATGAGTACATAGATGTAGTTTGGTCTTACCATCCTGCTCACCCCAGTGGCCAGACTTCGCAGCAGTCCAAGTGGTTTCTACAGTTAACCTCTGGCAGTTCTGAGATGAGGATAGAGATTGTGGTCATCATCTTTCATTCCAACTGAAAAAAAGAATGCAGCGGTCACAAGGCAGCGATAACCTTTTCCCTATTCTGCAAATATCACTATGTCCAACTACATAATCACCTTAATTTACACTTACTCTCCACAACTTTAACTGATCCCTGGCAGAGATGTTGATGTTCTTATCACAGACAAAACCAACAAAAGTGCAGACATTTCAAATAAAACTTCACAAATTAGTAACATGTAAAATCTAGTCCTTGATTACTTCTTAGGAGAAGTGGCCTGTGAAGGTAAAGTAGGTATTGGAGGAATAATCTTTTTTTTCACCCATGTATAGTTTCTATTTCACAGAGAGCTTTTTTAAAAAGAAAACTAACAGGTAATGGACTCAAACTATTAGGTATATAAAAAAGCTAAAAAACTAATTTCAATACACTCTCCTTTGTCCCCACCAAATCTATCTTGTAACTAAGTATTTGGCTCAGTGTACTGCTATTTATCTTTAACTATCAATCTTAAGTATACAAAATGTAATTGGAAAACATGCAAGTTCACAACCACTGATTGAGAAATACTGTTCATCATTACTGGAAAACATTATTGCAACAAGTGGCAGAGCATGTGGAAGGGAAAACAATGGCCTTTGCTCCTGACTGTTCCCTCATAGACAATTACGTACCCTTATGCATGTGTACATACTGGTTTGGCTCAGTGCAGTGTCTTCACTTCCTTTTCAACTCAGCATTTTTGTGTGGTCCTTCACAATGCAATCAGGAGGGAAGTGACAGTTTCAAAACAAGCACTTTGAAAGACAGAATGGCTGACAAGTGCAAAAGATCTCTCTTCCTTAATCAGCACTGAAGAGGAGGAGAAACTGGTTGTCCCGTCAAGTCAGCTGCACTGATATTTTTTACTTGTGTTGGTCTGTACTCCCAGAGCTTAAGTGCTGAGCTGAAATTCCCATGGATATTAATGATAACGAATCAAGTAACAACAGAGATCTGACTTTCTACGCCTGTGTGCGGAAGAGGAAAAAAAGGCTTTTCTTTGAACTATTACTGCTAGACACACATCCCTTCAATGACGACAAAACTGGCCTACTCCTGTAATTTAGGAGAGAACACAGTGTCCATCAGAACACAGAAAGGACACAGAGGTTTTATTTTCTTTCTTCTAAGCTAGTCCAGTAATAGGAATCAGTGTGAAATGGAAAAACACCACACTTTTAGTATCTCTCCACTAGCAGGCAAGTGTATGTCTGAATGAGCATTTGTCATAGTTACAGGGGCTAGGACCAGTTTCTCACTATGTGGGTATAACCAAAAGTGTATACTCTATACCCTCCATGTCATCTGTGATGGGCTGTTAATAATGAAACACTGGGAGCAGCTGCCCAGAGCACACCTCACACCTCAGGCTACACGATAAGAAAAGAGACAAACCGTGCAAGGCAGGGAGTGTCTCTTTTCACACCAGTGACTCAGTTGTGATAACTCCCTTCCAGGGAGGTATTAACGCCTTCACACCCACCTGGAGGAGTCCTCCCTGCTGATGGACCCACCTGCACTGGTACAATAGGCAGTTACAATGGCCTGGATCATCAGAGAGTCCAAAACTATCCCACTACTCACAGAGTTAAATCACTCACTGTGAAACTCCCTGCCTTGGAGGAGGTACTGAGTATTCCCACGTGAACCTGGGGATATACAGTAATCTCTCGTTACTTCATAGTTCAGCATTTGCTGATCCAGTACATCACACATCTTTTTAGAGCAAAGTATTTTGCCTGCTTATTCCCCCCTTCACCTTTTTTTTTTCCCGGTTCACGTGACCAGCATGAAAACCAGGGCCAGTCACTGGCTTAGGGAACATTCCCACATGCGTACAGCATTCCTCTGCCCTGTGGCAACAGGGGTGGGGAGCCTATGGAACAGGCAGCCCCCGCGGCACGGGTGGCACAGTCCAGCAGGTTGTCCCTGCTGGCACACGGTGCAGGGAAGGGCAGGGAATGCCTCCCAGCATGGGTGAGAGGGTGGGACAGGCCATATTTACATATGTGCAAATCCCTACTTTGCAGATTTCACTTGTTGCGGCAGGTTCCTGGAACTGACCCCCAGCGATATTCAAGGTACGTATTACTGTATAATCTTTGGATTCTGGGATTCAGGATACCACTCCTCAGATCCAGGGGAACAGAACTTCAACAGGACTGTGACTGCCACTCTTAATGGAACTGCCATCATTCCTCCAACAGAACTGTGACCATCATCCTGACTGACAGGTTTCCTTCCCTTCTGCTTTGCATCCAGGGGAACCTCGCAGTGCCCACCACAGGAGCTGTTCTTGTCCCAGGGTGCTGGGTTGTACTTTGTCCTTGTGGGTCTGTCCCTGTGAGTCAAAGCCAGTTTTACCTTATGTCCTTAATGATCCTTGTGGGATAACAAGCAGAACAAGGACATAAATCAGAAAGGAAGGTAGAGCTACTCATCAGGTAAAGGTATGAAAGGTACAAGAAAAATAGTGATGCAGTGGTTATAAAGCATCAGTCATCATGGATTCCAAATAACTGAATCCTCACAAATTATACATGACATTAATTTCCGTTCACAGGCACAACTGCAATCTGATATAAGCTGAAATTGATACGTGTGACCTAAAATCGTAAACCAAAAAAAGTTGTCTGATTTATTGCCTCCTTATTCCTGACGGTTTTCAGACCTTAGATCCTCCCAGAACACATAAACTAAACAACACACACATAAACTAAGTCATTTTTAAAGTGCATTAATTCCCCTATTTTGATGCAAAAGCAAAGAGCACCAGTAATAGACATGGTATGACTAATTCATTTGTAATTGACACAATATGACTAATGCATAGGAATAGCAAAGACAATCAATGAAAACACTAACAATACAAAAGCATATCTTTCCTGCAAAGAAAAATCAAGCTGGAACCCTAATTTCAGTGAACTAGAAAGTCTGTGATTAAAACAAAAATACAACAATTCTCCACCTCTAATCAGCAGCCAAGTTTAGATTTAATTATAAGCAGACTGACTTCAGTCACAGAACAGACTGACATAAGGAAAAAGGAAGAAGACACAGCACAGCTCTGAATTTAAATACTTTGCAATCTTCAGACCCTTCACACAAAGCGCAAATAACTGTTTTCAACTCTCATTTAAAGAAACATGATAAAATGTACCAAGAGCTGAGAAAGGACTTGCAGACAGGTCTCACCTTGAAACTGTATTTGGATCAGTGCAACTCAAAACAAAAATTAAAATACCCATGCCCCTGAACTGGAAAACTTAGTAGCTGAATTTCAGAGTCATGGTGAGATTTTGAACTCATTTGCCTAAGCAGGGTCAATGCTGTAATGTGAATCTGAAATTCGGATGTTATTCACACATAAGTCTGTATCAATTTTCTTACAGTCCCATTTTTCTCAGTCATTGATTTAAGAAACAGCTTCAGTTCCCCAGAAGCTGTATTCTCAGCAAAACTGGCTATTAATCTAGCAGTGCTTTAGGTAGGCTGATTAGCAGTCAAACTTACATTTCATCAGACAGAGAACAAACAGTCTTCAATTTAATATGGCAGGATGCTGGAAAAACTCCTCCTTCATGCTGCTTATTGAAAACAGGACCCATTTAAGTTTAAAAACAAGCAAACAAACCCCTCTGCTTGCAGTTTCAGCAAACCAATTCATCAGTATTATCCTCCTTTGTTCAAGCTCCTCCAGCCTATTAGAATTACACACTTTCACTTTAGTGACATTTTTCTGTTCAGCTTCTAAAGTTCAACACAAAGCTGGTTATTTATCTTTGCATGTTCATCCACACAAGTTATGACATCTGGCTGTTAGCACTGTGATCGAAGTTCCAAGCACGCAGGTAACTGACCTCAAAGCACAATGTTTGAAGTCCTTGTTTGACATGATTTGTATTATTTTCTACATCAATAGTTATTTCATCTGTTGTCGGTTACAACTGAACAAAATAAAGAGAATAGAAACTGCTACTCAACATGGCTGTCTAAAGATATTCTTCTGTCTCGGTACAGGAATAATTTCAGCTACACAAGTAAAGAGCCTGTCTTTTAAGGATAAGGCTGTATAGGTATCTGCAATGAACATGATTCATTTCTAATGTTACTATAAACTCCTGATTTAAAAATCATACTTGAGAAACATGAATACCTCAATAAAATATGCAAGACTTTCCTCTTCATTGCTTCAGCTGAAAATCATGTAGAACTATTTCAATCAAATTGTGATTCACATTTTCATTGTATGATGAACCACCAACATGGAGGTAATGTGACTTCTTTAGGAAGAGTGTATGTATAGCAAATGAAACTGGGTTCCCAGTAACCAGTGACAATGAACTTCAATAAGAATTAATGACACAGAGGAGATGAGGAACAAAGGCAACTGAAGGGGGTGAAAGGGAAAGATGAGTAACAGACTTGCCCAATAAGAGGCCAGAAATCCCAAGTTTATTAGTGCTCTCTTCCCATCATAGGCAGACATTGGCATTACTTGTTCTTTCATTAGAACAGGTCTGCATTGAGTTGGTACCTCACAAACAGCAGCCAGGGAATGGCAGGGAGAGCAGGGAAAGACAAAAAAACAAAACAGAAAGAGAGGGTTATAATCAACAACCTGATACCATATCTACCCCAAGCAAATACAGCATGAATCTTCCCATCATCCCCATATCTATGTTCTAAATAGCATTCATCAAACAATTCATTAAGAATTCTGAGGTGAAAAGTTTATTCAGAGGAATGCTCATGTGATGGGGCTTTAATAAATCACCGTTTCTGGTTAGAAAGGAATACATAACACATTAGATTTTCCCTGTCCAAGTACACTGCTGAGGCTCTTGGTGCCCAAGTCTGTTTTAGACACCTAGAAGCTACCTGTACCATCAACTGAAAACTGAAAACATCAATAGAGTAATTTGCATATCCAATACATCCTCAAGCAGCACCATGGTAAAATTTGCAATGTATAGCTACCTTTGTTATACCCAAACTCAAGCCTCATGTTTGTTNGCCTGCGAGTAACGGGGGTTCACTGTAACAGCAACAGCCGTAAAACTATAGCACCTATTTCTGAGTCACTTGTCTTGGATAATTAGGTTGCCAAGAGCATGAGTCAGTGAGTTAGAAATTAAGTTAGAGAATGACTCATTTCTAACTTTATACTAATATTATCCTTAAAAATAGAAAGGACTCCTCTCTCCTCCCAAAACTGTTAAATGTTTTGGTTATTTTCACAATGCCAAAATGCACTTTATATAGAGTATCTGCATTAAATGTTGGAATAATTCTCTTCTCTTTATAATGACATTCACTTACAAAGATTGTAGTGCTTCATAAACGTGTGTGTATTTTTCAGTGCACCCACATATATGATGAAGTGTGGCAATATGGCACTATTTGGCAACACTACAAAAGCACCTGACTGAAACTGCAGTCAGATCCTATAATTTGTTCAAACAAGAAGAGAAAAATCAGATACACAAAACTGAATTAGTAACTATGGAATTTTTCTGTTTACATCTGAGTTTTTGCAAAATTTGGTTTATTCTGACTACAGAGGGTGAGACCAGCCAGTACTTGGTAACACTCATCATTTCAGTGGAAATCTTCCAGTTTCTTCAGATTTCAACTGTGAGCAAAGTTTCAGTAAGAAAGCCTGACCTCTTTCATAATGCTGCACACCTTTGGCTGCAGCATGTTGTGACAACATCAGGTAGGGCAGCAGCAAATTCAGAATGAGATGCTGAACTACATTTGGAAATACTCTCTAATTGTGCAAGTACGGTTATGTCCAAAGGCTGCAATCCACGCAGCCACCTGCATATTTGCTGAAAAACTGCCAAAGATTCAACTTCAGAAACAATTTAGCCGATATAAGACTGCTGAACCCAAAAGAAGCAGCCCTGCCCTTCTGTCCCACTAGCACTTCTGCCTGCACTTCTGCTGCCCCAGCACCTGTTTAGCCACACAGAGCTCCTTGCTCACTTGGCTCAAAATAATGGCATGAGAATGTGTTAAAAAAACCCAAACCCTAGCTGCTCATTAATTCACTCTTTGAGAAGTGACTGAGACTTCATGAGTTTTCAGCATTTTTCATCTGCTGGTACACTTTGAGCAAAGAAGACTGTTTGTCTTCAAGGACTGCAAGGAGCACTGTAGTCCAACTGTATGGCACAAATACAGGCTCTTTTTTTTCAGGAGAATGACTTTGTCCTATGCAGGGCAGATGTCTATTAAGATCCCTGCCTTCTGTTTTTCCCACAGGATAGCAATGCCCAGATTGTAATATAACAAAATAGAAGGTTAAAATAAAAAAAAAAAACAAAAAAAAAGACAAGCTCAGACCAAAACATGAATGCCA
>WEKX01017354.1:255376-273705 GCA_013390025.1 Pitta sordida | reverse complement strand
CCGGCCGGGGGAGCCCGTGCGGGGCTTGTTGCTTGCAGCGGGAAGGCGGCGGAGGTCAGGCGGCGATCCCGGCTGTTGCGGGGCTGGGGGAAGCGGCGTGTGCGGGTCGCTCCGGCGGGGCCCGCGGGCGGCTCCCGGCGCTCTGTGGGGCGGGCACAAGCACAGCGGTTGTGTCCTCTGGGAACGGGCGAGCAGTGCAAAACCTGGAAGTGAAAGATTGATACCTGCGGAGAGTTTCTTTGTAGGGTTTTTTTAAGTGCAAGGTTTATAGGTTTCTATAAGCCGCTGGCAGCTTTTCTGCCCCGTGCTGCCGGCTGTGTGTGCTGTGACCACACGTTCCTGTGGCTGCCACTCGCCATCCCCTTCCTGCGGCTCTCGGCTCTATTGCCGCGGTTGGCAGCGCTGTAATCACACATCTCGGTGTGTCCTTGTTACCGGGCAGTGCTGTTTACACCAGGATATCTGAAGCCGTTCCAGTGCTGGGTACCGCACTCTGGGCGCAGATTCCGGGCCCTGCACCCCGGGCTTTGTGTTCTGCCGGGGATTGAACCTCCCCGCTCTGAGTGCTGGGCTGGGTCCACACGTCTAGTTTCAGCTTTGTATACACAGCTTAATGTTTGCCTTCTGCCTCTTATGTAAAAAGGTACAGAATGAGAGCATAACCTTGACAAATCACAGTTTCAGCTTATGATTAAACAATTAAAATGTCAGTTATCTCACAAGGGTGTTTCCTGTGAGGGGCTGACAGGCGTTTTGCAGCTGATGAGTAAGACCTGCCAATGGTGGTAGCACAGGTGTGTTTCTTTCCAGCTGTATCCTATTCACAGAGCAGTCTTTGTTCAAGACGTGATGATATTCCAGACCAAGCTTTCCTGGTTTTCGTACAATTGCCTGACAAAAATTAAAATAAGAAGAAACAGATTAAACACTGATGCTTAGTTTATGTATATCTTTACCTCATTTGCAGCTTGGTGATATTTAACTCACTGCTTAGAGTTCTGTATCTGCTGTTAAGTATTTTGACACTCTCTGAGCTGTTAAGTATTTTGACACTGAAGTGCAGACATGTCTCAGTTTTTACCCTGGGGGAAACGAAGGTGAGGCTCTTCTTGAGGAAAGGAGTTTTGAAACAGCCCTGCTCTGCCCATTGTTTTAATGAACATTTTATGTTCTCCCTTTGGATTTAGATAAACTATTTACAGGATATGCTTGCTGTCACCTATGCATGGGAATGCAGTAAGAGTCCTGTGAATCGTGTCCAAAGCTTCAGAATGTAGGAGCTCGAGTGGCAGGTGTCTATTTGCTGGGCATAGTCTATTAGTAACTGCCCAGTGAGTTATGTATTTTAAACCGAATCTGTAACAAAAGCTGTCACGTTACACCTCTAATACCCCAGGAAAAAGGAAGAGGAGAGTTAAGTGCAGAAAAATATACTAACATTTTAACCTTTAAAAAGTGAATTTTATTTTATTTGGGAGTTTATCTTTACTAAAAACTTGTAAAACTTACTAGATTTGATAGTCTGCTATCAACACTGAATCAGTTTTCTATAGCAAATTTTCACTGCTCAGATTCAGAAATGCCAAAACATGCTTAAATTATAGTTTAATACAATTATTGCTGATCTGTAAAATTACTAAATAGCTATACTTTGATTTACACTCTAGCATGAGGTTTTCTAGTTTTCTAGTGCTCCTTTAATAGATAGATTTATGTATCTGTTAGTGTTTGGAAGGTTTCTGAACTGTCTTGTATTAACCTACATTGCATTATCTTTATAACACCACATATTTATCAGGTCTTGCAGAGATAACCATGACATTCTAAATGCATGTTATAATGGGATGATGAAATCAATGTAAAAAAACATGATCAGTTTTTCAGTTACATGTTACTAGTCAGACATGTTTTTTAGCAAGTTTGTGGACTATGTGTAAGGCTTTTTCCTGGTGAACAGTTGTTTTCCACTTACAGAAGAATGGCAGTTCTTGATTCATCATGTTGCCAACCCCTCTGTAGACCTTCTCCCCAGCTTCCTGAAACTTGCGATGGAATTATGAATAGGATGAAGAAAACTTTCTCCTTAAATTGCAATTACCAGTTTCAAATTGACTTGTCTTTTAAGGGACTTTGGAAACTGTTATATGATCAGGGAGCACAAAATAGTTTTATTTTTATCTTGCAGAATGGAACCAACTTTGGATAATGAGAAATTTTGCAGGCCATCCTATGTTTCTAGCATTGAGCTATCTCCAAGAGCAGGACCAGTAAATGTGGAAGACATTAAAACAGATCTCTCCTCTGAATTTTCTTTGGTTTCTTCAAGTTCAGACACAAGCCAGGTAAGAAAGTTTAAATGTTTAGATTTTAATTCTTTTTAATAAGTTTAGTGCTTTCATCAACAGGAAAAGTCAGAATCTTAGAGAAGATGAAAAACATCTTTTATATGTTTTAAATTTGGAAGAGATGCATAGGCTAATCCTAAGTTTGTGGCACTGCATTGATGCCCTACTGGGGATATCTGTGGAAGAGGATACTTTCCAGCTCATAAAATGCTTTGTGGGTGTCATTCTTGATCTCTAGTTGGCCTGAATACAGCATGTGTGTGTGTATATATATGTATATATCTACTGCAAGATTAACTTATCACAGCCAACTCCTGCAGGGGCCTAAAGCACTTTTAAAAACTGATATAGTGAATTACTTTTGATTCCCATCAAATAAGTCTCTTGTGCTGGTTTAAAAGTAAACCAGTAGGAGAAATGAATCCAATTTAGACAGAACACAAGTCAGAGCTACAATTTACTAGAAAGATTATAATGCATACAATGCACAAGGTAAAACTGGCTTTGACCCACAAGGACAAAGTACAACCCAGCACCCTGGGACAAGAACAGCTCCTGTGCGGAGCGCTGCGGGTCCCCCTGGGTGCAAAGCAGAAGGGAAGGAAACTTGTTAGTCAGTGTCATGGTTTGACTCTGGCTGGATGCCAGAGATTCAGTCACAACCTCTCTCCCATTTCATTCTCTCCTCCCCCCCTGCCCCCCATACAAACAGGGGAGGAGAGAGGAAAAGGAAAAACCTAAAGGGTTTTTGCTATAACAGGAATGAGGACTATTAGCAATCTTTACTGTCACAGGCAAAAACAAGCTCCAAGATGTGNCAGCGTGGGCCCCATCCCAAAGCACACAGATCCTACCAAGTACAGTTCTGCCACACAGCGTGGACTCCTCCTCCACAGGCTACAACATCTTTCCTGGACTCTGCTCCAATGTGGGCTCCAACATGTCTGCAGCCTTCCTCCAGCATCCTCCTGCTCCAGTGTGGGCTCCTCCATGGGCCACAGGTGGATCTCTGCATCCCTGTGTTCTCCCCATTCTATGGGCTGCAGGGAGACAGTCTACAGCTCATGGAAAGGACCATGGTGAAGCAGGGAGACGCCTGGAACACTTCCTCCCGCTGCTTCGGCCCTGACCTTGGCGCCTGCATTGCTGTTACAATTTCTCACAGCTCCTCTCCAGCCTCCATCTTCTTGCTGTTACTATTTTTTTTTTTTTTTCCCCCCCTCCTTTCTTAAATGTGTTATCACAGAGGTGTCTCTATATCTCTCCTGATTGGCCTGGCCTTGGCCTGGAGCTGGAGCTGGCTAGCATTAGTCTGCCAGCTAGGAGGGAGGCTTTTCAGCAGCTTTTTGAAGAAAAGCTTCTTCCATAGGCCCCCCCCACTGCTGCCAGGAAAAAAATGGCCACAGCGAACCCAGCACAATCAGGATGATGGTCACAGTTCTGTTGAAAGAATGATGGCAGTCCTGTTGAGAGTGGCAGTCACAGACCTGTTGAAGTTTTGTTCCCTGGAATCTGAGTGGTACTCACAGTCCCAGAATCTGAAGATTATATATCCCCAGGTTCATATGGGAATGCCCAGTACCTCCTCCAGGGCAGGGAAGTCTCACAATGAGTGGTTTAACGCTGAGTAGTGGGATAGTTTTGGACTCTGATCCAGGCCATTGTAACTGCCTATTGTACCAGTGCAGGTGGGTCCATCAGCAGGGAGGACTCCTCCAGGTGGGTGTGAAGGTGTTAATACATAACTCCCTTCCAGGGAGATATCAATGAGTCACTGGTATGAAAAGAGACACACTCTGCCTTGCAATGTTTGTCTCTTAGTGGTTGTAGCCTGGGGTGTGAGGTGTGCCCTGGGCAGCCACTCCCAGAGTTTCTTTATTAACAGACTATGAGAGTTGATACAGAGGGTATAGATTTATACCCTCTAACTTTTGGTTATACCCACATAATGAGAAACTTGTCCTGGACCCTGTAACTATGACAGTCTCTTCATAACAGCTAGTGAAATAAAACTGCCTTAACATGCTAGTTATCAAATAATTAAAATTGAACATTCCTCAATTTTTTTTTCTAGGGGAGCAATTTGGACTCTAAGGGACACATCCAAGTTGTCCTGCGCATCAGGCCATTTACGTCATTGGAAAGAGAAAATGGATCTCAGGTGTGAAGTTTTAGTTTGAATGTATGTTTTGTGGGGGGTTTTGTTGGTTTGTTTTTTCCCCTGTAAGCTGAGCTTTTTATATTCTCTTCCTGCCTGCATTGCTTGTGTTTCCTTTTATTAGAACTGTGTTTCACTTGAAGACTCAACAAACATCATATTGAAGCCCCCCACACACTGTTTGAATCGACTAAGTGAAAAAACTGCTGGACAGATGATACAGAAGTTCACTTTTTCACAAGTAAATGGATTATCTTTATGCGTTTTTAATTTATTCCTGGAACACATAGTTTGCTTGTTGTTAAACAATTTTTTGTTTGTAGCCTTTAAGATCATAAACAATCAGAATTTAAAAGATTCTTTAGAAGTCTCTAATGATTACTTAAGTGAAGTATAAGTATTTCTTGATACTACTCAGGTGTTTGGACCTGAAACAACTCAAGCAGAATTCTTTGAAGGTGCCATGAAGCAACCAGTGCAAGATTTCTTAGATGGATATAATCGTCTTGTTTTTACATATGGTGTTACAAATGCTGGGAAAACTTACACTTTCCAAGGTAGGAATACTTTTCAAGGTACAGGTTCTTGAGCAAGATTTTGTTTGTTTTGTTTTGTTTGAGGATTGCATCTAGTAGAAATACAATAACTATTTCCACCATTTGAACTGTAGGCTCTATACATTGACTTGTCTTGAATATTGACAAATACTCTTTGAAAGTCTCTTTCCATACCTAATATAACTGCTAATAGAGTCACTGCCAGAGTTTACATAAACACTTAGTCATATTCCTCTGTGAGGCTATTATAATTTCAGCCAGGTGTGTCAGACGTTTCTTTTTTTCCTCCACATATGTATATGTCAGGAATAAGGGGGAATTGGGAAAATCATGTTCTCTAATGGGATATGAGAATTGTGTAGGTTAGTCCTCACCAGACTAGCAGTTTCCTGAGGATTCTTATTATAAACGTTACATGCATCTTATACACACAAATAAGAAAGCGTGTGACTGTTTCAATTTTTATAGGTAGAGAATAAATATTGCTTTCATATATTCTTGTCTTGAGTTTCTGAGCTTAATATCCTGACTACTTGACTACTGAGGCACAATTTCTGTTCTGTGAAAGCTTCATATCGTTTCTGGTCAGAAGATGTCATTCTCTAGTTATTTTTCAAAGCATTGTAAAAAATGCCACTACTTTCTGTTATCATTTATCTGAGGCGATTGTAGGATGCTCTTTTCTGTCTTAATAAATAGGTAAATATTAAACCCCAAAATTCCTGACGTGTACAGTTCCTCCATGCTTGACTAGTTTGGGGTATTTTTCAGGAATTTTAGATTGACATATTTTTAGACTAAAAGTTTTTTCATGGTATCATATTTTTAAGACTGATAAAAATTGTTCATGTTAGGCTGAGTTACAAGTGGCCTTGGAATAAATGATTAGAGAGGAGATGAGAAGAAACATGTGCAATGCAACAATACTTAAGCTTAATACATGATTTGGTTACTAGCTGTTGGTTTGAGTGCCAACCACATTTTATATAGGTTCTGACATGGGTGACACACTGGAAAATGTCCATCCGTCTCAAAAGTAGGAGCAATCTACCAGCTTGAGAGAAGATGATAGTTTCTCTTCCACTCTCGTATTTTCTCTGGTTTAGAGCTTCAATGAACTATTTTTAAACTTGGATTTGGAAAGATCAAGTTTGCACTGATGCTTTTATTTGACTCCTCTTTGTCTTGCAGCTGCCAGGGAGAATGTTCTGAGAAAAGGGTTTGGGACAGGGGCAGGAATGAGTCTTCACAAGGTTTTTAGTGGTTTTGTTGTAGTGTCTGTGGAATTAGCACAGGACTGCAGCTAAAAGATCAGTCATAAGTTTTACTTCAATATTGCTTCCTTGAGATGGAGTGAAGGCAGCCTGTGAAATACAATTGAAAAATCTGTAGATGTTTATGAAATATTGGGGGGGGGTTGGTGTTTGCTTTCCCTTGAGGCTAAACTTACACAGAATAATCCAGTAGTTTTTGTTTTGTTGTTATTGGTATAGAGCATGACTATTGCTGAAAGCTAAATACCTTTCAAAACTCTCTAATGGCATTTCTGTTACCTTGAGAATACAAAAAGCCCTCCACTGATTGATGCTGTGAGTTGCCTCCAAATTCCTCATGTATGCCTTGAGATTTACTTATATTTCTGTCATGGTAATAATTAGGATTTTTTTATTTTCTTTCAGGGACAGAAGATGATGTTGGTATTCTGCCAAGAGCTATGGATCTGTTGTTTAAAAATATTCAAGGAAATCTATACACAGCAATGGATCTCAAACCCCATCGGTGTAGAGATTATATAAAACTGACTGAAAACCAAGTGAGAGAAGAAGCTGCTATTAAAAATTCATTACTTCGCCTAATAAAAGAGGTAGAGGAGCACTTCCTATATTGATGAGTGCGTGCATCTTTACATTGCTCCATGTTCTTCACTGTGCAGTGGCAAGAGGCCAGCTGTATTTAGGCATGGGTGTGTCTATTTGCTGTCGGCCAGCCATTCAGATGAGCAGTAAAGTGAGCCATAGAGCTGGTGAACTGATTGCAGATAGTCTTCCTTCTATCTGTGAGGGCACTAATAGTTCTGATCCTTTGAAGAACTTACTATCTTTCAGGACACTTGAAAGTAAGTATTTTTGAGGTTGTTCCCCTCTTTCAGTTTGGCAAATATCATCAAAGGAAGCAAAAGTTTATTGAAACAGCAGAACTATAACACTAGCAGAACCTAGATTTGAATTAAGAATAGATTTCTACTGAACTTTATTCTTATAGTTCACTGAGTGGTCCAGAAATGAGCTCCAGTTTTATGAGTTGCCTGGAATTCTAAAGCTGTTTAGTTCAATTATAATTACAGGGGATTTGTAATTTGTATAAGCATACCTTTTGCTTGGTGTCTTAATTCTGAAATGAGTGATATAATGTAAAATAAGACTTCGCACAGGCTAGGATTTGGAGCTAGAAAGAGACTTTTTTTTTTTTAAATTAAGAGAATTAAGCATCTCCCATGAAGTATGCCTGGCTATAATGGCTGTTGTGGGAAGGAATATGTTACCTTGATTTTTATCCATTTGTTAACTGAACTTCAGAGTAGAAGGTAGGTGGCAGCAAAATTCTTTGACTTGTCTGCAGAAGCACAGGCACATGCTAAATGTGGCTCTGGCTGTCTTCAGAAGGAACTTCAGAAAAGCCTGTCATATGTCTAGTTTCTAAAACTGTGGTTACAGGAAGAATATTTAAGCTTACAAGTTTGCAGGCAAAGTTTGCATCTACTTCAACAGAGACAGGCTTGGGGTGGGTGTTTTATATGTGTAAAGCTTAAACCTAGAAGGTTTTATTACAGAAGCATGTATTTGATGATTTCAGGAGCACTTCTTGAATCCCAGCTTTACATGAAATCTCCTTTTGACAAAAAACATTTAAAAAGCTGGACCCAAAACACATCTGTTTTTTATCTCGTGCTAGTTTTCTTAAGGATACTTGTTTCAGTAGGTGAATTCAATGTCTTTAGGCGCTTTCATTTGCAGTTCTGTGCCTTAAAAATGCCTGACTAACCAAAACTTAGACTGGGAAGGGAGTGCAAGCGTATGAGGGTCTAGCTATGGGGATTTGGTTGGTTTACTTTTTTTAATAGTTCAGCACAAGAAAACTTTCTAAACCCTTGACTTTATTTCAACTACATGATTTAATTAAAACATGTATCAGGAAACAATAATTTGCTCACTTAATTTCGAAAGCGAATGAATGTTCTACGCTTACCTCTATTGCTAAGGGTTGGCCTAGTAAGCTGTAAAATATGAAATCCTGTATTAGCAAAATACCAGTAGAAAAAAAAAATCAGGACTCTTTAGATTTACCAGTTTTAGACTAATGTATAAACTACAGCCCGACTCCTACAAATCATCCTATTAAATCACCCTGTTTCTGTGTGGTCTCCCACCCCTCTGTTTTTCTGTGGCTAGACTGCTTGATCCAGCAAGCTGAAATGCTACCTACTGACATAAGGGATAGGTCAGGAAGGAGCAATAACAGCCTTGTCAGCAGCAGCGTATGGGTGCATTGAACGAGACCTAATGTGTAGCATCTTTCTATTGGCATGTTGCAGCAATGCTGAATTCCTTTAGTGAATTAGTAGAACTGTGAGAAAAGTAACTTGTAGTATAGTGTACTGTCAACAGTATATTTTAAAGTTCCTCTTCTCTTTTATAGGTTGACCATCAGATGAGCACTAACGACAAAATACCTGTTGATTCTAAGGGTATGTTTGTATATAGGAACTGCAATTAAAGCTGGCAAAGAGCATTTCTTAAGGTCAATAAGTGGCTTCTGGTCTACATTGATAATAAAATGACTGCTTGTCAATTTTATATGCCTATGAATTGGATAGTGGGCAAGTTATCTGGGCAGAAAACCTAAGGATGAAATGGTTAGAATCCCTGACCAGGCATTAAATGAGCTTAATTTATAGCAAGAAAAAGTAGTGTAACCAAGCTTTATGTTTGATAGAATTTAAAAGTGGAAAAGGAAGTGGTAGATTAAGTGTGTCTTGCAAATATGTAAGTTAAGCATGTGAATTCTAGACAGCAGGTGAGAATTTCAATGGTTTTTTTCTATGGTTTAAGGGTATCTTAGAAGATTGCTGTAATATCAATTTTCACTTACTAATTTTTTTAACACAACTTGCTTTACTGGGTCTGTACTTATTTATATGTTTACTAGGTCTGTATTGACTTGTAAATTGTACTTGGCAGATTTGGAAGATATCTCAAAAGACTTGAAACAGTCTGTCACAACTGCGGGAAATTGCATCAAGTTTTCTGTTTGGATTTCATTTTTCGAGATTTACAATGAATGTTTTTATGATCTACTGATTCCTATATCAAATGACAAGAAAAGAAAAATGCTACGCCTTGCTCAAGACATCAAGGGGTATTCTTTTGTAAAAGGTGAATAGAATACATTGCAAATTGCCAAACATAGTTTGAAAGTTGGTCTACCTGTAAAATGCTTCTTTCTGGATTAGGAAACTCCTAACTGCATTCACTGTGGCACTGGAAATGCCTACCTAGAGTGGCTGTAACTGTTAAGTCTCCATGCACTCCACTGTCTCTTCCTTGGAAATGGTATAAATTTTGGAAACAACTGGCAAATATATTGGTAGTTTTCTATTTTCTTAAATACTCCAGTGGTTCTAAACTGTATTTATAATTGGCTCAACAGTTTGTGGCATTTTTGTTTGTTTTCAGTATTTTCTGTAGAGAAGCAGACTTCAGAGAATGTGAGAAACTGCAATCTGACCTGAAATTGCATTTTATAGCACTCTAATCGAACCAGTGATTTTGTTTTAGTTGAGGAAGTGTAGAGAGTTAACAGAGCTCAAAATAACAGTTCAACATTTGTTCAGGTCATGGGGAAAACAGGGCTTTAAACCCACTTAATTTGTTATAGATTCCTTGAAGAGTCGAGGCACCAATTCTAGATTAAAAGCTTTTTTGTAGGTGTCTGACCTACTGCTTTGCATATTATCTTTTTTTATAAAGCTTGGAAGAATAGGGCTGTTCATGATTTTATTAAGAAAAACAGTTAACAATTTGTTTGGTTTTTCTTGATCACAGCTGGTATTTTTGTTAGGACAGTTTTGGTGACCTCTAATTTAGCAGAGGCTACAATGTTCATATTGGAAGTTCTATTGGTAGGGTTGTAGGTGTTGACTCTACTGCATACCTGGTCATCACATTGCAGACAAGATTCTTCAATCTTTTTCAGTTAAGTTGACAGACCTGAAAGATGTCCAGATGACTTCCCTTTTCTCCCTTCTCCCTCATCCCTGCTTGTAGTGTGAAATAGAGAAATTGTCCAGGTAGAATTCTGCTTTCGTGAACATGAATATGAGCCTTTCTACTTGTATTAGACCTTACTTTTTTGGCTTTTTAGGACTCAGCCTAAGAATGATCACCAAATTTGAATGGAACATTTTTAGTGTGCTAATAGAATGAAATAATGTAATAGTTTTTCCTGTGAGAGGAGGCATTTTGATCTTTTTTGTCCTCATATTGCACCTGCTTTAGACAGAAGTTGTAAAAGCCTCACGTAAATGTAGTATCTTTGCTGTGCATGCATTATCCCCTTAATACTTGTTTTGGTAATAACTATCATATTTCTTTTTCTGAAAGATCTACAGTGGGTTCAGATTTCTGACTCCAAAGAAGCTTTTAGACTTCTAAAACTGGGACTGAAGCATCAGAGCATTGCAAGCACAAAACTTAATAATTGCTCCAGCAGAAGGTAAGAAATATTTTGAATAGCATTGGGCATAGGATGGTGCATGGAAGAAAGGAGAAATCAAAATATGGCTTACGGCTTTCAGGAAGAGAAGGGGCTTTAACATGGCCTAGATTTCATTTCTGGTGTCTTAGAACACAGCTTAAAGCATTTTGTCACATACTACTATCTCAATGTCTGAGGAAAAAGCAAATTAATTACTACATGGACATCTCTTGGAAAGTTTGTATCTGGTAGTACGTGCCATGTTCAATAACATTTGCAACACATTTTGAAAGTATTGGTCTACTCTATCACTTCTCTGCTGACTTGAATTTCTCCTTTTAGTCACAGCATATTCACGGTCAAGATACTAAGAATTGAAGATTTGGAAACACCCCGAGTGGTCCGAGTCAATGAGTAAGTTGAGAACAGAGTCTCTTGTGGTGAAGCTGTCAATTATCTTCCACAGTGTACTGGTATTGCACTGTACACCCAGTGCTCACGGGGGGTGACTCCTGCGTGTGTGGTGGCTTCTCCACTCCCCACACTCATTGCAGTGCTCAACTCTTGCTCAAGCTGTCACATTCCAATGCGGTTCTCCACCTTGTCTCCTCTGCTCAGCACAGGGTCCTGCTTGCCTGCTCTACTCCTGAACTCATGCTGAGTCCCAAGAAGGAACAGGATGAGGAGATGGGGGTGGGTGG
This sequence comes from Pitta sordida, assembly GCA_013390025.1. Lineage (NCBI taxonomy): Eukaryota > Metazoa > Chordata > Aves > Passeriformes > Pittidae > Pitta > Pitta sordida. The sequence continues at coordinate 262,190 of WEKX01017354.1, read as the reverse complement.
AATAGGAAACATGTTGGAAAAATGTTTGAAATAGGGGCAGATTTTGATTAGGAAAGCAACTTTGGGAAGAATGAAGGAAAGTGATTGTTTTTGCAAGTGAATAATTTGTTCATTTTGTAAGGTAAATAATGTGAGTTTTCTTTGCTTTCAGATTGTCATTTTGTGACCTTGCTGGTTCAGAAAGATATACCAAGACCCGCAATGAAGGTGACAGATTGAAAGAGAGTGGAAATATAAATACCTCTCTCCTGACTCTAGGCAAGTGTATTAATGCACTCAAGAACTGTCAACAGTCAAAGTAAGTCCTTTTATGAACTGCAAACTGGTTGTGGTTTTTAGATACTGCCTACAATATTTAAACTATTGTTTAAAATATATAATATTAATACTTAAAATTTTAGTAGAAAACATATATCGACTTAGGAATCTATACTGTAGTCTTGTTTATGTACCAAACTTATCTTTAAACTGGCCTTGTTTTCCTTCTAATTAAATCATTCAAATTGTAACATCCTTTAAACATGCTATCATAAATTTTAGCAATTCAACTTTTTTCTGAGCTTGACTTATCAAATGCTAAGTTGTTGGAATAATAAGTTTAAAACACCGTTGTCATAGTAGCAGTCAAATTTTCAGCTTTCCATTACTTCTTTGGGAACTACCTCCATTTTCTACATATTTCCATTGTGACATTTCTCATCAGCAGGATATTGTTGTGCTATCATGACTGTGGATTGTTTGTCTGTTATTTCTAGACTGTGGCATAATTTTAACATTCTACTGATCTAGTTAACCATATGCAGCCAAAAGAAAGCTTTCCTACTGTTCATGCCCCAGCTTGAGGACCTACATGAGAGTAAAATACAAAAAGTTAATTGTCTAGAAATGAGTACAGTAAGTGTTCAGGAACTGCTTCCTCCACAGGTTCTTGTTTCAAGATCTATTTCTGTCATAGAAGTTAGTCTGCTGGGTTTGATATGCCTGGATGTGCTTTGCTTTTTTTTTTTTTTTTTCCCGATAAAACTGTTCTTGACAGTATATTTGAAGTCTATCACACATTAAGATGAAAAAGCTTTGCTACTCCATGTTCATGATCAACCCTACATTTTGTTTACCTTCCTGGTTATTTCTGATAGGAAGGATCCATTAAAACCAGCACCTGTGTACAGAGTCTTTAAGTATTCAAAAGATAACTTTCTGATCCTAATAATGTGGAATTTTAAGTATATAGAAAAAATACAGAAAAAATGTTCCGAAAGCACAGTTTTGAAGTATGAACAGGCCTATTGCAAGTGGAATAGAAGCAGTAATTTTTAGACTGGTTCTTGTTGGGTACTTAGGAGCCATATTTGTATCCTGTTAGGAGTGTCATTGTCCTGATGAGTTCTGTGGTACTATTCCTGTTACTGAATAGCTGTCATGTCTCCAAAATACAGGCACCCCATTCAGCAGGAAGTATTTAGTAATGTTTTAGGAGTTCCTATAAGATTTTCTATAAGCATTAAAAGCTATGTCACCAGCTGTTGCATTCAAGGGCACAACTTCTGATTCAGGAAATGCCAAACTTGTGGGTGATGAGGGATCAAGTTCTCAGAAGTATCCCTGCGTATTTGGTGTATACTCATCTTACCCAGACACTTGCTAATGTCTGCTCTCAGAGGAATGGTACGTGGTGAGGGGGATCTCTGGTAGTCTTGGATACTGCAGGCGGAGAACTAGATAAGTACTTTTCATGCATGTGGAAAGGAAGAGGTACAGTACAGTGTGATGTAGCATGAGGCTGTGTGACCTGCTGTAGGCTGAATGTTGAACACTCTTGGTTTAAGTGCTCCCATTGATTGTATTGTCGTGGTGTATCTGAGATAAAGGGAAAAGCAGCCAACACTCTCCTCAAACAGCTGTATCTAGTTAAAAACAATTTTAATGGACTTAAATACTGCTGCTTTTTAAAGGTATTTTCAAGTCTTCAGGAATGGTCTACTCAGGGAGGTGGTGGAGTCACCATCCCTGGAGGTGTTTAAGAAAAGACTGGATGAGGAACGTGGTCTAGATAATGGGAGGCTCAGATGGACAGAGCATGGTGCCCATGGCTTCAGAGCTGGGGATTCAATCCCTGGGTGGGCGTTCACTTGGGAGTTGGTCTAGATGATCCTTGTGGGTCCCTTCCAACTCGGAATATCCTGTGATAACTCTTCCCTGACTGGAATTTATTAAACTTCTAATCATCTGTTCTTTCGTCTTTAAAGGTTACAGCAGCACATACCCTTTCGGGAAAGTAAGCTAACTCATTTCCTTCAAGGATTCTTCAGTGGAAGGGGGAAGGTATACATGATAGTAAACATAAGCCAGTGTGCTTCAGCATATGATGAAACGCTCAGTGTGCTAAAATTCTCAGCCATTGCACAAAAAGTAAGTGTGTTGTCATTTATCTTGTTGCGCAGTAACTTTGCTTAGCTTTAATGAGCAAATTCTCTCACTTTTGTGAATATGAATTTAGTTACTGAATTTGTCATGTTGCAATTGTATTTCTAATTACTCCTGGTTGGCCTTGTCTCCTAGAGCTTTTAAAAAAAGCTTTGTTGGGATGGATTTTTCCCTTCAGAGTGTGGGGGTGGGAGCATCTCCTGGAAGGAAATTTGTGATTCCTATGAAATGTCCAGCCTAACAAGTCACCTACTATATTGGGAAGAAATTCCCTGAGGTCTAGGAGCACGTCTAGCTGTCCAATATGCTCCTGCTTTTTCAATTTGAAATGTTGTTCACCTGAAATATTGATAAAGTAGACCTAGCAGTTTGAAAGGTCATATTTGTGTTCAGAGGCTTCAATGGGAAGGTGGAAGCAGAGTGAGTAACTGTGGCAGAGTTGGAAGGTGAAAGTATGTATTAGGGATTAGTAATGCAGTCTTAATGATAAGTTTTATTGACTGATCCGTGCCTTTGGAATTTGGGCAGGTTAATGATACCACAAGGAGCGAACTGTTATGGTGGTAGAGCTGTTCAAACAGAAACTCAGTACAGGGAGGAATCTCGTGGTACAGGAGTTGGTGACCCTCTTGTAGGTTGTTCACCTAGTGAAACTTGGTATTCCTCTGGTCAAAAGAACCGTTAGACTATAAAATTACAACTTTGTACTCCATCTGGAAACTTGTCTAAGTAGTGACTGAATAGCTCAGGAGAGCTATAGAGTCGTGGAAAAGGTATGTCTTCAAAGTGCCAGTGGAAGTTGAAAAAATACTAATAACTATTTTCTGGGTAGGTTTTGGTTATGGACACATCTATTCTTCCTCAAGATCAGTCATTTGGCCAGAAATTGGCGGGAGAATCATCACTGCTTAATGTCACTAAAATGCCAATCCCAAGAAAAAGAGCTACTATCCTGTGGGACAGAAGCTTGGAAGATGTGTTTGAGGATGATGATGAGATGGAGCAACACCACAGTGCATCAGGAGAAGAAGAAGCAGTGCAGGACAACGAAGCAAATAAAGTTGTTATTGGAAAAGAAGAATATATGGTATGTGCCAGGGCCACTTTAAGAATTATAGTGCGATGTGCAGCCCTGAAGCCAGGTATTCTGGTTTCCTCTGTCTCTCACCCTTCCAACCCCCTGCCCCCCAATCACCCTTATCCTACCTAAATCCAGTGTTTAGAACTACAAGTGGGATCACTTATGACTTAGTGCTTATTGTGGGCAAACTCTTATGAAACATGTCAAAGTAGACTGAGCAGTAAGAATTGCAGATTTAGTTTTGGCTTCTTTTGGTATCCTATGGTCAATGCACAAAAAGTATTATCTGGTTTTTTTAGCAATGCAGAATATTTGTTATTCTTTGTTATTCTATGCACAAGAAAACTCATGAAACTGTGCTTTAAGGAATAGTCACTTGTAGGGAAGGCGAGGAGGGAGCAGAGGACTAGAGGCAGTTTTGTGGAGGTTTCATTAATACTGCCCCTAAAGTGAGCATTGTAGAAAAAGGCCAAATTCTGTGGATCTTATCCCGTTTTTGAAGCGAACTTCAAGAATTTTTGTTATAGACTTAGTCTTCTTCGTAAATGCCCACTCAGTGCAACCTTAAAAATTGCTGCGTTAATACCAAACAGGTAGTTCAAAGTACTCATGAATCCTCCTGTTTACGAATACACTTATAAAAGAAGTGGGAAAACTCTTTCCAGCTGGAGAGCTAGTGTTGCAGTGTTTGAGGAATGGGAAAAAATCTCATTTTTGGGAAACTATTGCTTTATGAAAAACTCAATACTAATGATAATTCTAGGCACTCCTGAATATTATAGAAGAGCTGAAGGACAAACTTATTAAGGAGAAGGAGAATAAGTTAGTGCTGGAACTAAAAGTTCGTGAAGAAGTAATGAAAGAATTTACCCACTATTTTGCTGAGCGGAAAATGGATTTCAAGTAAGCTGGCTTTAAGTGATTTCAAATTTACTGGTTAAGAAAATGATAAATTCATTTATTTCTTAAGTATTTCTTGGCTGTAAGAGGCCGCACTCTTCTGCTAGATCTAATCTTCTACTATGGCTGTTGATTTACTGGTTTCTGTTTGGACTATGAGCTAGGGAAAAATGCTGTCTAGAAAAGGCTTTGGGTTTTTCTCTGTGGGATGGGTAGGGGTGTGTGTATAATTTGTAAGTAGTGTTTATTCCTGTAGAGCTCTTTCTAAGAGAAGAGCTGTTTTGATAGGCTGCCTGTGGAAAGGTTGACACTTGCAGATTCTTTGATTACTTTGCTCTTCATGATACTCCAGACAGGTACTGTGGCTCAAGAATCTTCAAAAAATGCTTTTTGTTAAGTGTTATCCATAATCTATGTATTTGTCTTTCTCTTTTTCTTCAGGGATGTGTGTCTGTGGGAAACACACCTCTGTTTTGGTTTAACAGCTTTGATCTGTGTATTATTTTGCTGTGCCAAAATAAAGAAGAAAGGATCTTTGTTTAAAGGCAGCTGTGCTTATAACTAATTTGCATCTCCTACTGGCTGGCTTTTGACTGACTTATTTTTCCTACTCTAGGGAGTGCCTTCTTCATGAACGAGCACGGCTTGAAGAAAATGCTGAAAAACGCCTAGAAATCTTCAAGGAACTTGTAAATAGTTATACTAAAAATGCAAATGAACAAAATAATATACAAGATGAGCCTGGCCGTAAGCAAGCTGGACCTCCGGTATTTTTATCTGTCTGCTCCATATGTCCCTTTTAGTCACTACCTGTTACACTAATGGTATTTCTTGAGAATTAAAAGGATGTTTTCAAGGAACTGGATGCAGTACAACTGTATCCTTGGCATGATATATTTATCCCATTTGATAAATGAGGTTGCTGAGCCTTTGGATTTAGTAATCTTAGAGTTTTTCTGCACTTCTCTAACACAGTGAAAATTACTACATACAAATAAATTAATGGAAAATTGCAAGTATGATATAAAATATATTGCATTAAGTGCCTATTTACAATCTTTGAAGCTGGCTTCTTAGGCCCCATGTATGGACTGCTCTGGAGTGGTCAGACTTCCTTTCAAAGCAGTTGTGGCTACAACTGAAGCAGTGAGAATTATCCATATGCTTAAGCCATAACCAGGCTCTTAATTTGAGGCTGTCTCTTGTGAATTAGAAATACTTTTTTAAAAACAAAGAAGAAAGATATAAATCTAGTATATGCATTGTTTTAAAAAATGCTAGCTTTTACAGTAAATTTGGTGGAGACATTTTTGCGGAGATATAAAAGGGACTGTAATGTTGGGTCATGAAATGCTTTAAAAATAAAGCAGCTATTACTTTACACTGGGGACTCCTGTGTGAAGTTAGACCAACTGGCAAGCAAAGTGCATGTGAACTCTCAAGATGGTTTTGAAGTCAGAATTAGCTGTACTTAATCTGTTTGAAGTCATAAGCCTTCCAAATTTTCTGTAGCAATAGTAGCTTTTGTGCAATTATTTGCCATATCTGAGTCCATGTAAATTATCTTTCAGGATGAAGAATGTAGCACAGGGCCAAATACCTGCATTGATTTTGTGGGCATTATTGACTCTCTGCGGAGTGATATTGCCGATATCAAAAATCAGGCAGAAGCAGCCCACCAGTACATTGTGTCCCTGGAGGACCCACAGGAAACTATAGGTTGGCTTGAAAAACAGCTGGGAAAAATTACTGCTGAACTAATTGACACCAAAGAACAGCTGGCAGAGAAAACCAAAGGTAAGCTGGGTTTAAGTGTGATGTGAAAGAAATTACTGACTTCTGCAAAACTGAAATAATCTAGATGAGCAAGATTTTGGAACCAAATTACAAGTGTTTAAATTGAGGTTTTATGTTCATTTTTAAGACAAAACTGTCAATTGCAGACTTGAAAATTGTGGGATAAAACATAAAAATTATTGATTCTTGATTTCCTTGGACTTCCCTGTTTTGCTGATGTAGTGTTTTCAGGTATCCTGTGGAACATTCCTGGAGTCAAAACTAGCACTACCTCATAATGCAATTTCAGCAGAAGTGTTTTTGACATGATCTGTGTTTTGTATCAGTTACAAGGCCCAATTTTCCTGTTCAAAGAACCTAAACAATTGGAAGCCAACTTGAAAATAAGTATTTTTAAAACTACTAAGGTACCGGAAGATCAAGAAAAGGCCCTTACTGAGTAAACTATGTAATGGCTGATTACTTGATATAGATTTTTTCCTGTTATAGATTTTGGAATGCAGAGGATCAAACTGGATGAGTCTGCTGAGCAACTTAAAGAAGCAACTGAGGTAACTTCTAAAAAAACCAAAATTTGTATTTGCCTTAATAGTAAATGCCAATAACCTAAAA
>WEKX01017354.1:201237-255364 GCA_013390025.1 Pitta sordida | reverse complement strand
AAAATGCTATTACAGTGTGCCTCTAAGCTGTTTTGGTTTTTTACATCAAGCATAGTTTAACTCCTCCTGCTTCTAAGTGTATGGACTAATTCAACAATTGAACGTTGCCTGAACTACTTTTCTTTTTTTTCTGGTCCAAGAAAATGCATATACAGAATAAAAGGATCCAAGAACTAATAGAGATCATGGAACAAAAAGATGAAATTATTATGAATCTTCAAGGCTTGATAAAGTGCTCAAAAGAAACCGTGGAAGGCTATGTAAGTCTCTGACATCTCAATTGTGTTTACAAAATATCCCTTGTGTATGCTTGTAATGGAATTAACTACTTTGGGAAATTGAAATTTTCTGTGAATAGCTGTGGCTTGCTTGAAATAGTTTCAATTCCAGCTGACCTGTTACTAAGGCCACAGCACAGCAAAATGTGTGTGTAGGAAGGTGGTGTGAAAATTAGAACTGTCTGTTTGCCCTTCGAACAAATTTGGAATTTCATCAACTCTTGACATTGGAAATTGTTTTCAGATAGTAAACTGATGCCTCTTACATACAAGTCTTGCATTTCATAGTTTCCTAGTCTTTTGTTCTGAGTCTTGTACAGTGCAAAACATTGTGTTTATTAGCATCTGAAGCTGTACCAGCTTTTGGTTTAGGTAACTGATCTTAAACTGACTTTTTTTCTCTGGCAACCCCTATAAAACTATCTGTGTAAGGTGTGTAAAAATATTTGTACATAAAACTGAGTATTTTAAGTGCTCAGTTTGTACAACTTAAAAGTAATGGATGCTATTTTAATGCAGGACAATACTCGGACTACCATTATGAGAAAATCAGAAGAAATGAACTCTAATGAAGTCATTAAAAGCAGCCACTTCAAGGATTGTGAGGAAACTGCATTGGAAGTGGGAAGAAAACGTTGCTTTGGAAATAAATCTAATGTGGAAGAAGAGCCACCTACAAAGAAAGGTACAATTTCTACTATCACTCAACAGGGGGTCTTAAAAAAAAAATTGATTTCTATTCCAGAACAGAAGCAAAAAGCTGTGAAGCGTAAACATCATGTTAGCAGGAGATTTGCTATGTTAAACTGTAAATTGAAATGACTGTTCTGTAAATCTGTGTTTTGTAGACGGTCCTATATTATTTACTTCAAGTGCTTTAAATAAAAGTTAGTTTTTAGGTGCTTTCCTTTCTGATGGTTTTTCTCATCTGTGCATGTACATATAGACCCAGCTGTAGTTCTTAGACAATTTCTTAACAGTTCTTTTTCTACTACTCTTGCTCTTGGAAAGTAGCATCTCCTCCTCAAGTTTTTGGGAACTAAGCAAGCATCAAATGTGTCAATGACTTACTGACTGTTCTGTCATAGAGTATGTGCTGTGAAACTTGATGTTGCATTTTTTGTTCATGCTATGAACACATCAGCTCTGATCAAGGGGCCAGTGCTGGTAATGGAGAAAGTCTTTCCACCTGAATGGAAGTAAAATTGTTTTAAGTCCACAAGTGACGTATTTGGTACAGTTCTTATGCTTGCATTTTCAATCCTTTTGCTTTCCTTGTTTTATCTATGAGCTTATCAGGTGAATAAAGTCTATTTATCAGTGAGACTGAACTATGTGGGACTTGTGCAAAATGGTATTTGAAAGATCAGTCTGCCTCTACCTGGCTTGGCTTCAGTTTCTCATAGAACTACAGAATGAACATGTGAAAGGTCAAACTCATGTGATTACAGAAGGTTAATAAAATGAACACTAGACTATCCCTCATTACAGTGTATAGTGAAAGAACAAGGGAACACTCATTACAGTAGATATGTTCATGGCAGTAAGAGTTACACTGAATGGGTTTACCTCAGCCTGGTGATGTCTGATGAAGACCGATGAAGTCACTAGTGGGATTTTGCAGGGCTCCAGCTTAGGCCTAGTTCTCTTCAACATCATCAGTAATGACTTGGATGTGGGACCCAAAGCTGTATTCTGTAAGTCTGCCAATGGTAGCTGTCGACTCCTTTGAAAGCAGAGAGATCTAGACAAGTTAGAGGGCTGGGCATTCACCAGCTGTGTGAAGTTTAACAAAGACAAGTGCTGGATTCTGTGCCTGGGACCAGGCTGCCCTGGATGTACATACAGAGTGGGGAATGAGAGAGGCTGGAGAGCAGCACTGCCCTTGGTGATCCTTCTGGCTCCTTTCCAACTCAAGATCTTGATGATTCTATGAACAAATCACTTCTTACACTGGATATTTAATTTGTAATATTTACGGCCCTAGAAGGTGGAAGGGATAGATAATTCTCATATTCCAGGCATGCTTAGACAAGCTTCAGGACAATAGGTTCATGTATAGATACCAAAAGGGCTAAGCATGGTTAAATTGTCTCAATTCTTCAATGGCAAGGAAGTTCCTTAGGAAGTGGCTGGGTGGGGCTACCAGTAGGAACCAAAGCAGGTAAAAATATTAGGCCCACATCAACAGATGGTGCATGCTCTAATAGGGCATTTCTGATGTTTTTACAAAAATAAGTATCATTTTGAGCCAAAGACTATTATTTCTGACAAAAGATGCCTTACAACACTTCAGCCCTACTCCGTTCAGTGAAGTATGTGGAATTCCAATCCATTGTCAGGAATGTGTGGTATTTTGTCTGATATATTTTCTTAACTAGGCTTTCAGAAAAAAAAATTCCAAATCAAAAGTTTTTAATATTATGGTATTTAAAAATATGACTTTATATGCTCAAGTAAAGCTCCTATTGTGGCTGATCTAACAGGAGCACATGATGCATCTTATGAGAACAGAAAAGCAGGAGGAAAGAAGTGTCATGTGGACTTTGATCGCTGAAAACCAAATAAAAATCTCTTTGGAGAACTTTATGTGCAACGTATTAGGTGTGGGCACTAAGACGTACTGGTTTTTCTAGCTTAGAAATCTAATTAAAAAAGAGAGGTTCCAAACACTAAGCAAAAAAACCCCCCAAAACCCAGAAAACAACAAAAAAACCCAAAACCCACCCTGTGCTGGATTTTTAGCATCATTTTTAAAGTACCATGCTACTGAATGTGAATAGAACTTCTCCAAAAAGCTTATGAGCCCATTTGTCCTCTGGATGTAGGATAAGTAATCATTGGCTGGGATTGGTGAATCAGTCAAGATGGAAACTAGACCTACCTGTGAGTGTTATCTAGCTCATAGGTGTTATAAGCACTAGTCAAACTAGCTAGATTTTTCTAGTGGCGTAGAGTAGAAGACTGGAATCGAGCCATAACTTTTTAAACTGTTCTGCACACCTTTTTCTGCAAATTGTGCCTGAGGACCCGTAGACATCTCTTGCAAGTAAAGAATCTCAGGGGACTTTAACTGATACAAGACTCCAAAATGCTTGAGGGTGTGGCTTTCAGATGGCGACTGTTTTCTATGGAGCAGTTGCTATTTAGTATTGCTAGTGACTTGTACTATTCATTTAAATCAACCTAATCTATATGGGGATTTTTTTGTTGTTGATGATGTTTTGGCTTTTTTTTTTTTTTTTTTTTTTTTTTTAGGAGGTAAGAGAAGCAGTTGGGAGAACAACTCCCTTGATCTAAAGCAAACTAATAATTCTGAGACCTTTGCAGAAATACTAGCACTGAAGGAAAGAACTGAGACCTTGGAAGGTCAAATAGCTGCACTTGAAGAACAAAGCCAAAGAGAAAAAAATGAAAAAGAAGAATTAAGTCAGCAGATAACAATCTTGCATCTCAAGCTCTCTGCTTCTGAGGAAAGAGCTTCTGGTCTAAGTGAAAAACTTCAACAATGTCAAGCTGAATATCAGGAGGTTGTTTCCAAATTGGGCAAACAGAAAACTATAAATAGGGAACAGGAAGAAAAGATTATTCAGCTAAATAACGAAGTAATAGCTGCTAAGCAAAATATAATCGATAGAGTGTCCCAAATTAAAACAATACAGTCCCAAGTAGATGCGTTGTATAAATGTCACTTAGAGTCTAGGGATACTGATTTGGTTTATCTAAAGGATTCCTTAGACCCTCAAATAGATGGATTAGGGACTGCTCAAATGAGTCCTGTATCTATGCAGTTCCAAACTTCTTGTGCAGCAGATCTGAGGCAGGAGAGCTCTTTTCACTGCAGTATTGAAACATTTTGGGAAGAATGCAAAATTATGATTAAGGCTTCTTCACAAAAAAGTCATCGGATTCAAGAACTACTTCAACAAGTTGAAGATTTAAAGAAGAAGCTTCATGACAGTGAGAGTTACAATAATCAACTAAAAATAAAATTAAATGAGATGGCGAATCAAGATCATCAGTCTGTAAAGGAAAAAGGTATTATGAATCAGTTACAGGAGGAAATTTTGAAGAAAACCCAGGATTTTGAAAAACAGACTGCAGAAGATCAGAGGGTAATTGCACTGTTTCAAGAGAAAGTGACTGGCTACGAGGGAAAAATAAGAGACCTTGAATGCCTATTGGAGACATTTAGGACTAAAGATGACATCATTAGAAAGTTAGAAGCAGTACTTAAAGAAAAAGAATCTACTATTTTAAACCTGGAAACTAATGCAGTAGCTCTTCAAGAGAAATGTATCACTGCAGACAAAAACCTGAAAGAACTTAATGATCAAGAAGCAAATCTGAAGGATCAAGTTGTGCAGTTGACCAACAGCTTGGAGAATATGAAAAATGTCCTTCAGGAAAAGGAGAAAAATGAGAATGATCAAATACAATCTATAGAATTGTAAGTAAATAATACTCATAACCCTTTGAGAATAGACTGAAGTTAAAACTCCCTTATGTCAGCATCAGTTTATTTTCACATAACACATTTGCATGTTTATAAACTTGATTAAACAAACTTCTTCTGTAAGAAGTTTCAATACACTGCTTGAATTCTATATTTGCATATTCTGCTGGCTGTGTTTTCGTCACCTTTTTGTATATTCTTTCTAAAACACAGAGCTAAATCATGAGGAATTATTATGTGGGGAAATAGAATGCAAGGAAATTAATTATTTAGGGATTTCAAATAGTTTTGTTGCAGGCCCTTTATGATAGAAATTACATAGTTTAATGCTATATCCTGTAACTTGTATAAAAGCAGGCAACATTTTATTTGGAAAGGTCTGGATGGTAAAAGGAAAAGAAGAGTGGAAAAAAAAAAAGCCTGGAAAGTACACAGTTGGTTCTGGTAATGTTTATTCTAGGTGAACACCATCTGCTATAAAACTTGAAGGAATAATGGGCATGGGAGGGTAGAACTTTACCATCCATCTCCACTTTTTCAATCTTTAAGAAATAAGAGATTGCATTGAGAGATCATATTTATTGTATGATAAAGAAATTACAATTAGATAAAAATGGTTTTAAGATGCTGTGTAGCCCTTCTGGCTATTGTTTCTTTAGTGTCATATCTATGGGTACCTCCATATACTCCAAAGTACAATTTAGCATGAAGGTCTGATCCCCAACCATATGCTTGGTTTTCCTTTTATGAGGCCTTTTAATGTATTGGCACTTGTAGAATCTAAAAAACATTGTAATTAGTTTGCTTAAAAGTAAAGAGCCAAGGTATCTTACTGTAAACTCTTTGAAAGAAATGTGATCATTTAAAAATAAACCCATCGAACTTATTTGCCCTGTAGCACTTGTGAGGGCAGTGCTTATTGAAATATTGTTATTTTATTCTATTTTTATTTATTTTTCTATCCTTACAAGGATTGGGATGTAGGTGTCAAGTTCAAACTTCTTTAATATAAATATTGTTCCTTTTTTTACTTTGTAAGGTCACCTAATTATAAAAATTGTTGCTCTACTATGCTTCAAAAGATAGTATTTTTAAAAAATGTCATGTTCAGAAGTGAAGCTGAACAGTTTGTTACTTCAGGATTGTATAATAGGAAATTGAAATCCAAAAGGAAAATTATAAAGTTTGTCGTTGATCTGCTGAGGTTCTATTCTCATTTAAATCCAGCAAAGACCCTGAGATAATGTGTTAAAGCTGTCTTTTAAGATGACTAAAACTAACGTTATTTATGTCTCTTAATTTCTAACCCAAGGATACGTAAAGATTTTTCGGAGAGTGCTGCCCTTGTACAAAGTTTGAAAAAAGATTTGCAGAGGAAAGAGGAAGAATACACAGATTTGAAAGAGAAATTTTTGGATGCCAAGAAACAAATTCAGCAAGTACAAAAAGAGGTTGGTAACTGCAGGCAAAATATTTCTTCTGCATATTTGGGCTTGAGGTTCTGTTATTAAAACCTGTTTTCACAAACGTCAAGCTACAAAAAGAAGTGATTCATAGTAGGGCTGTTTTCAGTGATACATTTAGGGTAACCCTGAATATTAAATTACCTAGCCACTGAAGTTGTAAACTAATGATAAGACCAGTTGTTAGAACTCATATTAGTACAGCTATTGAAGGGTCATGCAGATTTTGGTATTAGCCTTGAAAAAGAGTTGTGAAAACTATGGCTAGTCTGATTATAGAGAAGGCGTTTTTAATCTTTATAACAACAGTAGTCTTACATTGTTATTTGTGCTGACTCTAGAACCTCAGGCTTGAAATCTGTGGAAAATGCTGATCTCTTAGAGGAAAAGATAGATTAATCAGAAAAGTAAAGCACTTCTAGAGGCTTTTTTAAAGCTGAGATGTTTTCTACTATGGGGAGAAGAAATGAATAAATGGAATAACTCAATACTAACAATTAACATTGGTAAAAATTAGCAAGCAGTAAGATGTTTTTAGAACCTTGTGGGATATTACAAAAAGCTGAAAATCCAAAAGACTTGCAAGAGTTTGGACTTAAAAGTTGAAAAGTATTAATATCTTCACCAGTACCTTTCCTACTCACCACTCAGTGTATAACACTCTGCTTGAGAAATAGCAAGGAGAGGGTAAGGTCACCTGTCGGAAGACTTCTTACAGACAACCAAACTGCAGCTTAATTAGGCCATTTCCTGGTTTGTGGCTTGTTTACATTTTTGTTGTTTTTTGGGAGTGGGTTTATTTCTTTATTTGGGTTTTGTGGTGGTTTTTTTAAGAGATAAGGATTTTGTTACACACTGCTTTGGTTTGTTTGGTTTTTTTCCCCCCGTCTCTCAAATACAGTCGACCCTCTTACACTTCATGCCCCCCATATTGCGGCTTCAGATATTAGTGGCATGATTTTTTAGTGATGAAAGAGGACCCTTTTTGCACCTGCACATGTGCGACCTGCTGTGGCGGTAGGGTCGCTCCCCCGGAGGCGCTGCTGTGCAGTTATGAAACTGTGTCCCTGGCCGAGCTGAAAAGGGGTTTTGCCCACCGTGGGGTGGCTGTGGGTGCTGGGAAGGGCCGACACAAACACTGATACACAGCAACACAGTGCCAAAACAGCGCCAGGGCCGCGTGAGGGTGTGGGGCAAATTTGCGTATTAATGAGCTGCCATTCAAGGCAGAAGTAGGGCTTCACGGAACCCAATTAAGACTGTGGCTCCTTGATATAGGAGACCTGACTGTATAATACTCAGTGTGCTCTACAGTGAAAATGCTTGCCTTGGAAGGACACTGTATAGTGCACTAGCTGCCCCTGGAGTTTAGCTAAGATGTTTGCAAAAATTTGACATGTAAAAGCCTTACAACTGAATGTTAGTTTGCTTCCTATCTTCTTGCAGGTGTGTACAATGCAATCTGAGGAGAAAAGTCTGAGGAAAAAAGTTAATGAACTTGAGCAAATTAAAAACCAGTTAAGTCAAGAATTAGAGTTCAAACAGCGCACAATCCTGCAACTTAAAACGGTATTTTGTTTTCTAAAATTCTATTTGCTCTCCATTTTTTAACTAACCCAATAATGAATTTTACAAGCAGATGAAGAAAGCTTACACAAGTTAGGGTGAAAGAGTAGGCAGCTGAAATGAGTTTTAACAAATGAATGAAAATGTTTAAAGAAATTATCATGCAGGACATTGCTCTGTTTAAAACAATTTGACCTAGTAACAATTTTGCCTAGTAAATCCATACTTGAAACTTGGAGAGTTTCTGATTAGTGACACTTAGATATGCTAGTAGTAATGTTATCCTCTTTATCTTTAAACAGCTTGAATGCTCCTTTATACTATATGAAGAACTTATTTATTTGGCCTGTTTGTCTTAAATACCTAATTCATTATTTACTAAATTCAGAATGAAAAACCACTAACTTCTAGCATGTATATTTGTTTCTTCAAACGTTTTCTTTAATTTGCTTTTAATGTGATATTTAGGAGCAGTCAAAAAATGAGAACCTGGAAGAAATCGTCAAAGAGTATGAGCAAGCACATAAAGGTCAGAAAAAGCCATTATTGTTCCTTTTTCTGTATGTGGAACATGAACATTATGAGTGGTCATGTTGATAACAAATTTGGAGTATCTTGTATATTTATATTTTAGAATACCAATGTCCTTACTTGGACATTAAAGTCTCCAAGTCAGGAAATAATTTTTATTGAATCATTATTAGATATATTTGTAAGCAAAGAAACAATCTCAGAATAAGAAACATGAGCCTCAGAGAAAGTATCAGTGTTAACTTATTAAATGTTGGGATTTATTTGCTGTTTTAGTTGTCCATTTTAACAAAAGCATGAACTAGCACATGTTAGTTTCTGCAGATTTGATAAACACTTAGCAGTTGAAGGATGGTTAGTTTCTCATAGCCATACAAGCTATAGTCTGACATTTAACCCTGAAACACACATCTAAATCAAGTTGATGGGAATAGAACCACTTAAGAATTTTAGATTTGGATAGTTCTGTAGAGATGCTGTATTTCTTTCTAATGGAGACTGATCTCAGGGGAAACAACTTGTAATTAAGGCACTTTAGGAGAGAATGATGGGAACTAGGAGGAGGCTCATGTAAATTAATTTTCAAATTTTCAGATCAGTCTGCAAAGGAAAAAATAATCGAAGATATGCGGCGGACATTAGAAGAACAAGAACAGACTCAGATGGAACAAGATCAAGTGCTTGAAGCCAAATTAGAAGAGATCAACAGATTAGTTTTGGGTAATTTCTTAATGAAAAGGGAGCAGGGAGGCAAAACATACTTTGAATATGTATTGTGATAGCTGCTTTAGATTTCTGAGTTTATTTATTAATTGTTATTTAGGCATCACTTTCACATAACACATAGCAATTTTTTAAAAGGCTTCTGTTGTCTGTCATTGTAGCTGATAAAACCAAGTAGCTTCAAGGGAAGGATGTAAACATGATTAAATTTGTGTTCTAAACTATGAGTTCATTGTGAACTCCTTTTATGTTCTAACTAGAGCTGGAAGGATGGAAGCAGAAATATAGAGAGCTGAATAAGCAGACCAATAGTGACTGGCAGCAAAAGATGAGCAAAACTGAGGAGAAAACCATAAATGAAAATGAGGAATTAATAAAACTGCAAAAAGAACTGAAGGTAAAATATAATGACATAATTCGTACTTAGTTTTAAAACTACAATTTAGGAGTCTCGGCAGGGCATGACATGGCAAATTGTTTCACTGGCAGAGGAAATCTCTGAAAGCTGCAGTGAAGTCTGGAAGCAGCATCCCTGTCATATATGGCATCACTGGTGCCCCATAGTGGAGTGCACCCTCCACTACCTCGTACTAATGCCGTGCAAGGTGCTTCTGTAGGTGGTCTCCTCTTACAGTTGTCTTGATCCAACTCCTGATATCCATTCCAATCACCTTTCCTGTCAGTTGCTAAATCAGACTGTCTCAAGATCTTGTGCTTGCTGCATGACCTGTAAGCCCTTTTTGTAAGACTTAGGACTTAGTTGCAATTCTCCTTGGATCAGGAAAAATTTTTCTTAAGCAACTTTATAGGTTCCTTCTGTCTTAGGTGGTTAGAATGTCTGACAGGAGGTTTGGTTGCGATAGAAAAGGGGAACAAAGTTGCCATGGGTTGGAGCAACATTCTGAGATATGCACTGTCTCTGCCTCCCTCTCAAACTGAACTGTGGTCTTTGCCTTTCAGTCATGAAGTAGAAGTTAGTTTTCTAACATACGGCAGCATAAAAAATTGGCTGTTTCTAAGTTAAAAGGGTCTCCTTGCCTTTAGTTCTGGTGTAAGTTTTATAGTGCTTGTGACTTACCCAGAGGGTTTTGAGGAAAAAAAACAGTTCCATGAAGATTTGCCAGTCTGAGTAAGCAGTGCTGTAAATTACTAACAACCAATGAGAATGTAATAGTTAGTTACATCTGGCTATATGCTGAAATAAGACTGTGCTAGTATTTATGTTTTTGAAATTAATTCATTCAGTAGTGTTCTGCATTTTAAGTTTTGTTCTCTTTTTTAATCTCTACCTCTGGTTTTATTTCTGTTTGCATCAAAATAGGAAAATGAAGCAAAGTATCAAACTGATAGAAAGAAGTGGCTAGAGGAAAAAATGGGACTCATTAATCAAGTAAAAGAAGCTGAGAACCATCGCAACAGAGAAATGAGAAAGTTTGTGGAGGACAGAGAACATCATGTAAAGCAACAAGCAGAAATTGTAAGTGACTGGATGCCTCAGCAGAGTCCTCCAGTGTAAGGTTTTAGTACAGAGCAAAACTAATGTGAAGTGTTACCAGTGTGGGTAGCTGACCTTTGTCAGTTCCCTTACTTTCTCATATGTCAAAGCCTACATGAGGTCTTCTCAATATGAAAAGGGAAAAACCGGATGATCACAAAATCATAAACTTAGTACATAATGAACGTTACTGTGCCTGTTCCTTTCTGTCCTATCACTACCACCTCACTGTGAGGTCTTCAAATTTCATATTGAATGTAAAACACTAGTAAAGAATCACAGAATATTCTGAGTTGGAAAAGACCCACAAGGATCATCGAGTCCAACTCTTAAATGGCACCACTGCCTCCCTGGCGGGAATCGAATCCGGGTCTCCTGCGTGACAGCTGGGGACACCGCTGTACAAAAGTGGATTTTTAACCTATGCTTAAATGAATTGCATCTTAATGAAGCTAAGAAAAGTTACTTTGGAAAGTAAGATTTGTTGCTTGGATTTGTGAGACTTTAGATGGAAGGGAAAAAGCAAGGGAAGTGTTTAGAAAAATGGTTTTCCACACATAAGGTAAAAATACGTGATCAATATGCTGTAGTTTTGACACACTTTGGAATGACTGATAATGAAGAACTAAGATATTTTACCTGTTCACTGGACTACATCAAGGTTGTAATTTCTTAAGCATATGAAATTATCATATGAACCTCTACAATCTAAAACTGTTTGCATCTAGAAGTAGTTAGCAATGACTTTCTGGACCTGCAATCAGTAGGATTGGAGGATGTTAAGAGCTTACCAGTATGTATTTCACTTTTCTTGTCTGAGGTTTGTTACTAATAAAGTCTTTGAGCAAGCAAATGGGAGGGGTAGCAGTTAAAAAAATTCTCTTCACAAAAAGGATTAATCTAAATGAAGATTTTCTAATTGAAATATGATTTGCTTTTGCATATTTGTAGTGGAACTAGTTCTAAATGAGCTTTTTAAGATCTGCATAGGCTCTTAAGTGAACTAAGGCCATAAAATAGTACTAACTATGAAAAACAAATCTATCAGAACAGTTCAGATGCTGTATAGAAGTGATGTTTTATTCTAAACTACCCTTTTCCCTATTTAGGAAAGACTTGCTGCACAGCTTGTAGAGAAGGACGGCAATCTTCAAAAGTGGCGTCAAGAAAGAGATGAACTAGTGGAAGCTTTGGAAATACAGCTCAAGAGTTTGGCTTCTAGCACCGCACAAAAAGATAAAGAAATAGAAGAGCTGAAACAGGCTGCACTAAAGGCTTCAGAAAAGGTCAGTTCTCTCCTCTAACTGTGTGGTTTTTTGTTTGTTTGTTTTTGGGATCCATTAATTCTGCAAAACAATACAGTTGCACTTTGCATTCTGGCTCTATTTTTTGTTGTATTGAAACCATTTACAGGTAAATTAAAAATAAAAGCTTTATGTTTCTTTGAAACTCAATTTGTGATAGTAACTGGAGTTTCGTAATCTTTAGTATTCCAAATAAACGCTCTGATTGTGAATTTAGACTGGATATCTGAAATAGCCATCCTATTTGTGAAAAAATGGGAGGTGAACTTATTCTAAATAATTATAGTAAAAAAAAAGTTTTGCATTACATTTTCCCAGACTGTTATAAGACTTTTCTTCACTTTACATGGAGGCATTAAATTATTTTTTTATATTGGATACCTGACTGTTTTAGCCTGCAGTTAAAAGCCTAGTGCTACCAATGATTCATATTGATGCTCGTGATACATATTACTTTATTTTGACAGCCATGTGATTTGTGGCAATTTTTGGTGTGTTTATTAGGATAAGGAAACTGACATAGAAGAACTAAGAAAACAGCTGGCTGAGAAAGATGATTGCATACAGGAATTGAAACAACGCATTAACCATGAAAGCCCTCAGTCTTTGACAGAAGTGCCTTTACCTGAAGGACAAGATAAAATTGATCAGTCTGCAAGCAAAGAGGTACCTTTGATAATTTATATGTAAACTATGTACAAATTGATATGTTAGTAACTTTGTTGTTTTCTCAGCACAGATTTCTGTATGTAGCTCTGGGAATCTCCAAAATTATTTTTGTACTTTGGCTGTATTTCCAGTTCCGAGTTCTTGCTCATTTTCTCTCCCTTTTATGCTCGCTCTCAAATAAATATTTTAACCTCTTTATACTTTACCGAACTTCTACACTTGAAGGAAAAACTAGTTCACTAATCCACGTTCTGGAGATCTGGAGACATAGTATTAACACTGACGTAGTCAAACTAAATTGACACTACTAAGGGGGTTTCTATTCAAACAACTTTCATTATGTCACCTGTGGTGAGATGATTGTGTAATTAAAGCTACCAGCCCATATGGGAGTTCACAAAAGCAAGACATTATCTTGCATCTCATTTAAAACCAAAATAAAATAGTATTTGAAGTGCACACAAGGAAAAGATAAATCTTCTGTATTTCTTGGAAAAAAATTAAAAGGCTTGTAACTCTATTGAGACTCCTGATTCTGACTGAACCTCTGTGTGCCTTGTGAACACTTAATGAGGTCCTCCTTTTAAGTGAAATTTATGCTATGTGGCTCCATTGTTAATTAATAATGAACAGACCTGAACATGGATTTCCTAGCAGTCCCCTCCCCTGGCTGCTACAAGTTGTGATTCTCCTCTTACTGCAGAACTCTACTGAATGCCCAAATGCATCTCTTCATTTATTTACTGTCTACTGGCAAGTAAGACTCTCTGGCTAGTCCCTTGCTGTTTCATTGATTCAGCTCGTGCTGTATAGATAAAACTTGTCATGTATTAACTCACAGGAATGTTACTGTTTTATCTAGCTTTGTAATAGCAGCCAAGAGATCACTATAATTTTTTTTTTTTTTTGCTATAATTCAGTTAGAGAAGATTTGTTGTGAACAGTGAGTGCTGAAGTATTTACCTCAAGCCAGTAGCAACAATACTTCGTGTTAAGAATAAGAAGAGGTTGCAACCGTGATCATTCTGTGAGAAACTGTTATGGTGGTGTTGAAGTGAATGAAGTAAAGTTCTGGGGGAAATCAAATGGGAAAATGATAGTGGAGAGAAAGGAGCTAAAATGATTAAGGCAAAATGTGTCTTCTGCCTTATGAGGAGAGCCTAATAGGCTGGCACTCTGATTAGGAGAGGTTAAGGCCACTGGAGGATCATGGAGCTGAGGCTTAAAATAATCATGGTTGGGGGTAAACAGAAGGCAGAACTATCCTTCCTAAAATCCTACAAGAACTGGGCAGCATGTACTGAAAAACTAATATGAGTTTATATTAAAACAGATAAAATAATATTTCTGTATGATGCAGCCTAATGTCTTGGTGGTGGAAGAAAATGGAAATGGAAAAACGGAGGTGGTGGAAACTGATACTGTCAGCAAGGGTTAGATAAAATTGTAGAAATTCATAAATGTATTTTTAAATGGATACTTTGAGGGTTAGGCAGAGGTGTATCTTGATACTTCTAATACAACAACTGAGAGTGCTGGGAGAGTTTTGAGGGAATGGATGAGAAGGTGGCCAGGATCAGACATTATCCCTACATAACATCTGTGTTCCATTCTTGGAGGCAGAATATTGGACTAGATGGACTGTTGGTGAGACCTAGGAGGGCACATCTTACAGGCTCATTGTGAACAGATGATACTGTCTTAAACTCCTGCTGTCTTTTAGTCCAGGTGTTCATTAGATGTCTGCACGTGAGCTTTTATATTGTAACTTTAGAAAACTGAAAATATTTTGAGGTTTTGAGTCTAGTATATTCTCTACTCATTCTGAATATTTACAGCTTATGGGAAGAAAAAGCAAAGTTAATCCTATAGCTGGACAAAGTATTGTAGTAAGGTATGATGAAAGCAAAGAGAATTACATATTCAGTATCTCAATGCACTAGTGGTGCCTCCTCATTAATTGAGCTTGGTATAAAACTTTAAATTTGAAAATTTTATATAGTAGCACTGATTTTGCTAAATGCACAGTAGAGAAGAAAAATGTCCTGTTGCCTGAATGATTCTAAAGTTTTATTCTGCAAATCCCTTGATGATCAGATCACCTGATTTAGTGGATTTTGGTAGAAATAAAAGCTGTATAATACAATTATGCAAATAATTATATCAGACTTCAACTGTGTGCTCTTGAAAACTTACCTCACTGATGCATATGAAGTAGCTGATTATTAGATATGTCGCCTGGAAAAAAAATTAAAAACCCTTGTAAATGGGTGAGCAATAGCATGGCAGACTGCTTGCCAGATGGACCTTGTTACTTACACAGTTTAAATTCTCTGGTGTAGAAGGGGAAGGCAAAGCTCACTAAAGATAAGATAAAGATCATACTTTTCTTTCAAAAGCTGCTATTATTGCCTAGTTCCTAAGGAGCAGCAGAGTTAAGGTGAGGAAAATCATGTAAAGTCTACCACTAGCTGTGAAAACTGTGACTAGTTATCTCTGCCCTTGAGGAAAATTACTTGGAAACAAAGTATCAGGTTGAGTTCAGCAAGGAAAATTCTGTGATCATAAACCCAAATGTTAACTTTTAAAAAAAAATTAGCAAAAACATTTTCTAAAATATAGTTAAACTCTGCTGTAGTTTAAGTAGATCTTTTCACTTCTCTTGTAAGTGAAAGCTAACCGCTGGAAAATTGAATGCTTACTATGCAATGCACGGACTGGGGGGGATATGTATTATACTATTTAACTCATAGTTAATTTAATAATTTGTTTTCTTACAATTTCCATATACTTGCAGGACCATTCAGAAATTGTCCTGGACTCTTCTGAAGTGTCCACGGAAGATGGAAAAACTAGTCGGTTCCCAAAACCAGAGATGGAGATCCAGTTCACACCTCTGCAACCCAATAAGATGGAGGTGAAGCACCAGGGCAGCACTTTACCAGTTACAGTCAAAATGCTCAGGACAAGAGGAAAAAGGAAGAGTGTGGAGATGAATGAGGTGTGAACCAGACCAAGTGATAAAATCTGTTGTGCTGCTTTTCAGTGTATTACTCTTTTAATTTGTTAAAATTCTATCCTTAACTTCTGAGTTGTCACTGAGATCCTAAGGATGTGTGTAGGGTACCTTGCGCTTCTGACCTGTGTTGAATAAGGTCATAGACTTCAAATGATCCAGACCCTGGCCTCTTGTCCCTGTTTTGCACTTTCTCTTTACCTTTTACATTTCACTCTCCATGATGGTGCCATTTCTTCCCGTCTCCAGCTTTATGTGGGATTACAAACCAGTTATATAGAGCTTCTTTTGGCTTATCCAGTCATTGGATCAATTATTATTTCTTCTAATTTCCTATTTTTCTTAGGATTTTGTGAAAAGTGAGAACAAAAGAAATGCAAAACCTCTTATGACTGATTCACCTTCTACAAGCAACAAAAAAATGGTTTGATTTTGTTCCGTTTTTGAAGTTAATTTGGTCTGTTCTGTAAAGGTGGACTTGTTAATGGAGCAAATATTCTTATATGGCACTATATTTTCCCTGTCCTTGAAGGGGATTCTTAGACACTTCCGTTATCTTACTACTAAAGTCTATAATCCAACCAAAGAGAGTGTGTCTGTATTTGACAAGAGTGTGTAGTGTCCTAGCTGCAGTGTCCAAAGATCCAAAGGGAGGGATTAATTTGAGCGTACTGTTAGAATGTGACGTTATGGGCAGTGCTTTTGAAGTAAAATTAAGGTTTATGTTATCTGTATTCATGGAAATTGTAAAAAGGTTATTTTATGCCAGGATAGTAACCTGGGCAGGTTCAGAGGGTGATTTGTTCATTTTATTTGCCCAGTCCTCTTATTTTATTTATATTTAGATCATCTTGTCTAGTGAAATACTCTACAACTTTGAATCTGCTTTTTTAAAAAAAGAAACTGCTTGTTTCCTATCTGACTCATGTCCTTAAATGTATCCTGTAAAACTTGGGCAGATTTTTTCTTCTGGTTATAAAATGAGGTTGTCTACATTGCTCGCTGTGGTGGTATCATTGCTAAAGGGAACAGAGGTGTCAGTAGCAAAGCTGAAAATATCAGCTTGAAAATACGTAACATTGAAGTAAAATAAAATTAAATGAAACTTGAACATAAGGCATAAGTCAGTTTTCAGCCTAAGCAGTGAACTTGTATTTTGTACAGATGTCTACTACGCAGTCTCTTAGAAAAGAATTCCCCTTAAGAAAGCAAGAATCTACTTTAAGTAAAAAGTCGGATAAGAAGAAAGAGGGAACACTGCAGAAAATCGGTGACTTTTTCCAAAGTTCCCCTACTATTATTCACTCTAAAGGTTTGTACAGTATAAATGAGGCTTATTCTCTGTTCTCTGGGCATTGCAGAATGGCAGAGTAGAAGAGATTGTCTTCTTTGTGAGAGCCACATGGTTCTAAACTTTAGGTTATTTGTGAAAGGCAAACCAGGTGGAATGCAAGATGCAGTGTGGGATGTGTGCATATAATAAAAGCAATGATAACTAGCTCAAAATATCAGTTATTTTGTACTTACTTACAGGTAAAGGCAATTTTAGAAACTTGTCCTCTTTGTCTAAAAAAATATCAAGAGCTGAATCCAAACTCCAAATTTTACCTTGTTCTATAAGCAATCTCATGTTTCTATGGAAACCGTTTTAATGGTTTTTTGGTGTATATGAGGGGAGAAGGTTAGTTCTACAGAATCTGAAAGCCAGTGTCTCATGAAAATATTTGGAAGACTTCATTATGCTGAATATGGAGCAATTGATAGATTTTGTTAAGTGTAAGTGTAGCCCAGGTAACTGCTAGGACTTTCCATTGCACAATATATTCTTTCACACAGTAAGACATGATCTCTGGGTTACTGTGGTTTTTTAAAACAATATTAAAATTAGTTGCCAGTGTTAAGTTCTAAAAGACACTATTATTTGTTTGGTTGAAACAAGGTCAGTTGTTATTTAATATGGACAGTTGAAATAAACTCCTGTACCAACTTGAAAACTTGTCTTGCTGCAGACAAGTTACTTATCTGATGTAAGATGTTTAGATGATAATTGTGTGTAATTTTTAAAAATTTCTGGGTTCGTCATATTGGTTCCATGAAGACAACTGCTTCTAGCTATAGAAAACTATGAATTTTTTTTTTATTTGAAGTTCAGACTACATTGGTTTCATTTTCAAACTATTTTAATAAAGCTTGCTTTATTTGTGAATTTTGAGGCTCATAAAACCAGTAGGACATGTATATTCATGATAAAATTTATCTTCTAGCAAAGAAGCTGATTGAGACAATAAGCTCTCCCAAGTCTGCAGAACCAGAAAATGTCAAAGAAAAGGAGCTCAAGCCAAGACGAGCTAAGAGAAAGCTGTATTCAACTGACATCTCTTGCCCTCTGGATATCCCTGCTTCTTCAGTAAGTGATTACAGGTTACTGTATTGCTCACTGCAATGTTTTACTGTAATATTAGCTTAAAATAAACTGTTAGAGGAACCACATAAACTGAAGGTCTAATCAAGTTGCAAAATGGATTTGAAAATGCCGACTTATTTCTTGATTCTACCTAACCATTCCTTTTGGGCTTTTCTTTCTGCTTTTTTGCTTAACTTTCTCTTTTTTCCCCACTTGTCTTCTTTATTTGACTGCTGACTTACCGTATGGGTGATAGAGCAATCATGGAGCCATCTTTACATTTGGCTTCATAGGTGTCTTAGTTGTATGCGGGGAATTACTTTTTCCTCTGCTACAGCAGTTAAGTCTTAATTTGTTCTTCTAGTAGCTGCAGTTCTTTTAAGTGTAGCATAAAAGGAGAATAGAAATAGAGACCATTAAGGGATCCACAGGTTTAGAATAACGATAGAAACACAAAGGGTAAAGATCTGCATGTGCAATTAACTTTACAGGGCAAGATATTTTTGAATTCTGCTAATGCCCAGCTTGTATTTAGGTATAATAGCATGTGAATACACCCATGCATTTCAAAGCATGTTTAAATAGCCTTCTGAATGTGGTTCTATTGTGTTGACCCATGTAAGCCATGAAACCAAACTTTATGGCTTTGACAGTAACATTAGTACCANGTTCTATTGTGTTGACCCATGTAAGCCAGGCTATAAAGAGTCTTATAGGCCAGGGTTTGATGTATTTTTAATGAAACCCAACTTTATGGTTTTGACAGTAACATTAGTGCCGAGCATTCTTTTGCTCTGTTGGAAGTACATCCCTTCATTCTGTTTGGTCCCTTCTTCCCTATGCCGTGGTAAGCATTTGCACATAGTAAAATATCCTCCGGAATTTTCTGTAAATTTTATGACTGGACACAGCAGAAAACAAAATGCTGTCCATAGGAGGGAGAGGAAAACAACAGAAATGCAGAGCAAAAGGAGCTAATAAGCTTGGAAGTGAGTGAAAAAGTGTAAGACTGAATCCTGGAAAAGTCAGAGAAAGCTATACAAATTGAAGCCAAAAATACTGCAGTGATCCTCCGCATAGTCGCGGTCCATAATTGGCGGGATCCCATTCTCACTGTTGATTTTCCAGCGAGTTGCGGGACCTGGCACGTGCGCAGAACCTACCGCGACCCCAGTCGGCTTGACACCCAGCCCTGTAGCTCGTGCCGGCAAGCACTGCCACCCGCTGCCGCTCTCAGGGCGAGCACAGCGGGTCCCATTCCCAGTCCCTCCTGCAGCTTGCAGGAGCGGCGAGCACAGCAGGCCCCATCCCCGGTTCCCCTCCTGCCGCTCGCAGGACCCGGGACTCACCACTCGGCTGGCGTTCGGGGCCGCGGCTCACTGATTGGCGCTTGGGGCCGGCCCTGCCAATAGGTGCTCGCTCCCTGCTCCGGCGCTCACCCGCATCAGCGGAGCACAGCCAGACATCTGAAACAAGCTCCGCTCTCCGGACTATGCTCCAGACCTTATTAGGGGAGGGGGCGTGGCTATGGGCGTGGTGTACTCGACTACGTAGTGGGGTCGCTATCTTTGCGGATTTCATGGCTCGCGTGAGGCGGACCAGACCCAACAGCCCGCGAGTAACGGGGATTCACTGTATTTCTGAACACTTCCTGTACCACAAAAGGAGTAGTAGAGATTAGAAGTGAAAGCTGCTTCAGATCTCATTTTTCTTTGGTATTTGTTCCAGCAAAAATTAGGATTTTGTATGCTGCTGGTATTTGTTGCTTATTCTGATCCATGTAAAACAGTGTCTCTGTCCTGGAGATCTCTGAATAAAAGGTATTAAGAGTCATAGAATTGTTAAGGTTGGAAAAGACCTTCAAGATCATTGAGTCCAGCTGTGAACCCAGCACCACGGTGTTCACCTCCAAACCATATCCCCAAGTGCCATATCCACACACTTTTTGAACATTTTCAAGTATAGTGATTCCACCATTTCCCTGAACATCCTGTTCCACAATGACTGAACACCCTTTCAGGAATAAGCAAATTTCATTCCGAAAACAGATTCTGGGTAAAGCTATTCAGTTGGTTACACAGGCCTAGAGTTGTATATCATTTGTCTCTGAAGAAATACTGGGTAGTAACCATCTTTTAATACCATATTTTTCAGATCTTTGTAGCACAAAACGAGAAGGAAAGTGATCATCAAATCATCAAGCGGCGGCTGCGATCAAGAATAGTAAAATAATCTTGCAAAAATGTGTTTGTATTTCCTAGATGGGACATACTTCCATTGTATTATTCCAGCTGATTGTATGCAGGAAGTAACAGATATTTAGTCATGCTTCACAATCTGTATATAGTTGTATAGATTGTTCTGAGTCCATTAAAGTTGAGAAGTTCAAGAAAGTTTGTGTGTGCAACTTCTTTTTTGTTTATTTGTTATTTGGAATGATGCTTTTGGAAGTGTTCATAACTTATTCCTTGTGCAGTAGCAGCTATGCCTGTGTGGAATGGTTTAAGTTGCTTTTTTCAGACAGCCTGTGTACCCACCATAACTTTGAGTGGTCCTTAAATTCTTTAAAAAGATGTAAAAAAAAATTGGTGATGGGACTGATGTGGTTTTAACTGGTTTTTATGTTTATTCTTCTAAATAATTTTTCTTCTAAAGTAATCCATAAGCATAATATTCTTTTGGGATTATAATATCTCTCTGCTACTAAAAGTGACTTACTCTCAGACGTTTGACATTTACTACTAACCATCCAGTTCTGTTCAACTAGAATGCCTACTTTTGATATAGTAATGTTTCAGCTTCTAATCGGTGACTGAGTAAACATTTGAAACACTCTTAGTTCCATTAATGTAGCAATTACTGAAGTCACAGTCACTATATTTCATAGGATTTTGCATTCTTTAAATCAGATCATTGGAAGAGTATCTTTTTTACACAACTGCGTTTTAAGCTTTAGTTTTGGCCTGACCACAAACATTTTTTACAAGTTCTCTGTCAACATCCAGTCTGAGACTTGTTTCTTTGCCTTGTTCAAGTCTTGCTGGTTAGTGAGTAACAACCAGTTTGTAGAGGCAGTGATGGTTTGCTCATACTGCCAGTTAAGTGCTAATCTCTTTTTGAAGTACAGCTGTAACCTTACTGTCCTTCACATACGGTTCCATGATTTAGCAGTTATCAGTGGGGTTTTCTTTGCTCGTTTTCCTGGACTCCTACTCTCTATTGTCTTCTGTTTGAAGAAAAAATACTCAGATTGACTCACTGACACAAACATGAGATGTAAATTGTTGTTTTTGAAAGAATAAAAGTGACTGAATACTTCTTGCAGTTCAGCTTTAGTAACAAATGTGACACCTTTAAAAATTGAAACCAGGATAAAAATTGCCATTAATCATTTCTTTAGTAGAAGTAGTTTTCTTTTGATTTTTATGTGACTGCAGCTTAAATATGGACAAAAATGCTGTGAGTCAGTTTGTTGCCAATAAACTGATGTGGTTTTCTCTGCTGTTCTTTAGTAAATTATCTTAGCAGGAAATGTCTCTTCAAAAGGCTAATGCAGAGTTCAGTTCTGTAGATCCTTACTTTTAAGATCAGATCCTTATGTTACATTGTTTCTGTAGTTTCCCCAACAGTAAAGTGGAGTTGTACCCCTATACTTTTCTATATCTTGCCCTTAATGAGGAAAGGTTAGTGCTTTGTTCTTCAGAAAAGTGAAACACTGAAAGTGTCAGTGAGCCTTATTCACAGATAAGCTTCCATTGCTTCAATTCTGTGTTCATACTTCTGAGACCTTTGCCTTTCCTTTTTCATTAGCTAATGCTTGATATTGCCATCTTTCTTCTCCCCTCTTTTCATTCTAATAGGAAAAATATAAAATCCAGGTGATGGTCAGATAATTCTAAACAAAAATAAATGTAATGTCACTTAATGTCTCTTCACAGGTAAGATTTTATACCTTCAACCCCTTCGTCCTTCTCCAGATCTGTTTCCTGCTATATTGTAGTCCAGATATCTGGTCTGATCTCTTTAAGGGTTGTGGGGGAGCACAGCAGTGAAGATTCTTACATGATGTAGGGAAAAGTTTCTTGTTTTACAGAAGCCTCATAACTGGAGACAGTAAAAAAGCAAAGTGAAGTCATACAACAAAAATAATGGCACAGTACTTGAGATATTTATTCTTTTTCTCAACGTTTTGTCTGGATTTTTTTCTTTTTTTAACAGATGTTCTTAGACAGCTGTTCATTTTGACCCTTAGCTCGTGTTTTTTGAATAGTCTCAGTTAATTTCAGAACCCATCGGCATGTGCCTGTTTAGCTGGATTGTTCCTTCCATTTGCACTTGCCTGCAGTGAAATTCATATGCCATCGTGTTGCTTTGAATGACAGTTTGATTGCTTATCTTTAGATCATCCAATATCCTTAAACTTTTCCTCATTTGCAAGGTAAATGCAGGTTTGGAAGGATGCTGAATTACTTGGCTGTTCCATGTACGATTTGTTTATCGATTCAAATATGTGGAAAGAAATACTAAAATCTTCGACAATTTCACAACTCTGAAATGCTGATTGACAGAGTTTGCTTCTCCCTCATTAAAAATGTCATAGTTTCAAATAAATTGTTCTTCTTTCTGATTTTGTGGGTAAATTACCTTAACCTAAGACTAAGAAGATTCAGATTATATATTGGAAAAGTATTTTTCACTGTTAGGGTAGTCAGGCACTGGAACATGTTGCCAAGGGAAGTGGTGGAGTCACCATCCCTGGAGGTATTTAAGAGATGTTTGGATCTGGCACTGGGTGATGTGATTTAGTGCTTGAGGAGTTACAGTGGCAGTGTTGGGTTGACTCTTGGACTGGGTGACCTTAAAGGTCTCTTTCAACCTGATGATTTTATGATTCTAAATAACAAGTGACAAAACATTAACCGAGTTGGGTTTTAAAAAAAATTTATTTTCCAAAATTTGAGTAAATTTATTTTCTGAAAGTTCAGTATCAATCTCTTCATGTATTGAAAATTTGTGATATTTAACACAAAATTTCCTTTTTCCAAGAGAAAAATCTTAGGTCCTTGTAAATTTAATAACCAACTTACAAGACTTGGTCTCACTTTCGTGGTGTTTTGTGTCTACACAAGGAAGTAAAGTCTTGTGTAGTATCAAATGGTTCTATTTCTGGTTTAACACCTGAACCCTGAAAAAAGACTTGTGCAGGAGCACTGTTGTCTTTGAACAGTTCATTCTGATCGTGTCAGGCTGTGAGGGATAATCCTTAGAAAATATCTGATGCTACTTGTGTAACTTCTGCAATGGTTAAGCCTCATCTTGAAGACTGTTCCTTGCTTAGCTTTGGCTCTTTTGTGGTGAACACTTTTTCTTTTGCCATCCTTGTGGCACTCCAATTATGGATAAAGTGAAGGCTTCTGGAAGGAAAATATGAGGACACTGCATCATAGTGGTCAAGCTTTTATCTTTGGAAAAGAAAACAAAGAGGAACAGCACCATTTGATCAGATGAAGAGGGAGCGACTTTTTGGAGTTAAAGTGGGAAAAGAAGGCAGAATATTTGGGGAGTGATCTTTCAGTAATAGGACAGCTTTCCGCAGATATTGCGAGTATGTTTTTGAATGCAGTTGAAACCTGATCAGTGCTGTGACAGAGGAAAAATAAAAATACTTCACCAAAACACCCTCAGGCCATTCACTCAGGAGTTGGACTCTGGTCCTTGTGGAGTTCCCTCCACTCTGAATACACTGCTATGATTCTGTGAAGACATGCCTGCTTGGGGCTCTGCGAGTTACCGTGCGAGCCTTGCCAGGGGCCGCAGCCCCCGGGAAACCGCCAGATGAGACACTGGGGATTGGCCAGGACTACAGCGGGGCAGCAATGTTTTGCTTTGCTTTAACCCACTTTTGATGACATTTAGCCAAGCTGCATAAAAAAATTGTTCTCCAGATCTCTTTTGCCTGCTGCAACCCCACCCACACACAGCAATTGGCACATAACTCTGCAGGAGAGGGGTTTGTTTCTCAGGTCAGAATTCTGAGAGCCAAGTATTAGTTTATGTGCGCTGATTTCTACTGTAACCTGTTCATCCATTGCGGTACATAAACATACTACAAGAGCTGATATGCTTTTTCATGAAGATGAATTTTTCAATGGAAGTATGCTTTATTACGCAGAACTAGAGGCCCTCCAAGACTTTAGAGAAAGTATGACATCAGATTTGTTAAGGAAAAATTTGTTTCAAAAGTTGCTGGATTTAATATTTATAGACCTTTGTACCAATGGATACATTTGGAATTTTTTCTTTCCATGTTTTTTTTTTTTTTAAGATGTTGGCACTAAACAACCAATATTCTGCTATAGGGACTTGGTGTAAGTGCTCTAACATTGATTTCTCTTTGAGTTATCCACAAGAATAGGGAATATTCTGAGGAAAAAGCTTCGGCTTATTTTCTGACATAGAAATGCCAGATTGTATCCTTGATGTGTACCAAGGCCTCTGTATGCTCTCATATTGCTGCTCAAAAATGAGTTCTGAAACTCTTATCTAGGAACAAAGACTTTTCTTTAGTTTAACTGAAAGACAAGGTTTTCCAGTTTATTAAATAACTAGAACATTTGAGTAGAATGGGCTTGCACACATTTCAATTTATTTCCAATTTTTTGTGTGTTTTGCTTTTAAAAATGAGTCTCTTAATCGTAGATGAATTGCTCATGTGGTGCACCTGTGCTTGCTTCATGTCAGATTGGAGAGAATGGAGAATTCCTGCTAAAATTTGATAAAGGAGATATAGCAAGTGTAGATAAAACATCTCAGAACAATAAACAGCATTTCTATTTTCGATTTCCTTAAAATATTGTACCATATAAGCAGGTATACTTCATCTTGTAGGCCTTATATACAGTGAATAATTCTGACTTTATGTTTGCAGGAAGCTGTCCAGCTATCCTTTTGTGGGCATGACTAATCAAGGAAGATTTAGATGTTCTCTCTTTGTCATCTGTGGACAATATCCCTTAAATAGTAATTCTGCTCTGACATGTGTTAATGCCTAAAATTAGCCTGGAAGATTATTGCACAGGCTCTGTGTGAAACCCCAGATACCATTTTTCCCCTCTGTGACCTTTAAAACTTTTGGATGAGTCAGTTGAAAGGATCTTGGCTGGCAGCATGTCTACATGCAATTTCCTCTGGATTCAATTTCTCACAGGGTAGAAGCATGGATTGAGGCTGACATGAGTGAATACTTGAATGTGCTTGACAGGAACCTTATAAGTAGCTGCTAATATAATGATATGATTTTACATATTTTCTGAAGAAGAGAGAATCACATGTACAAATTAGTTTTTTCCTTGCCTATCAACTTATGAAATCCAGG
This sequence comes from Pitta sordida, assembly GCA_013390025.1. NCBI lineage: Eukaryota > Metazoa > Chordata > Aves > Passeriformes > Pittidae > Pitta > Pitta sordida. The sequence goes on along the minus strand of WEKX01017354.1, from coordinate 230,084 downwards.
TTTGTGTTCTGGAAAAAAGGGGATTGGTCAAAAATTCAGAGAAGTGTGTCTGTGTTTAATTACCTCACTAAGTTTAACTGCTTGGTGTTAACCAGACACCTCTGTATGTGGATGCTAACGTGGAAGCTGGTACTGCTCTCAAGAGGGATCATAGAATCATGCTCTCAGGGCAGGCAGGTAGCAGCTACAGTACTAACAGCAAGTAATTTATAGAAGTAGGTACATCTGAAACCATCCTTACCAGGTTTTTTTAACCAGTTCCACATATAACAGTGATAATATGACACTGTTTGAACCTTGTCAGAATCCGACTTTAAGAGTTTGATTTGACTGACTGTTATGGTTTAGGGGGTTTTCTGCTGCTCTGGTAGCGAGGGGGTTAACAGCTCAGTTCTTGCCTAGGCTCTCTCCGTGCTGCCAGGGCCTTCAAGGTTACAGAGTAGAGATAAAGGCAGGCGTCTCTGCAAATAACATACTTGGGAGAGAAGAAAAAAAAGTTCAGTAGTAAGATGTAGCGTGCCAGCTCAGAACCTGCGTCGGGAGGCTGAGGGTTTTGAAGGCCCCCAGGCCCACGAGAGAAGGGGTAGAGATGTTCTTCCAGGCATCCCGCTGCTGTTTGTGAATTGGACTGACCATGGTGAAAACCTATGGACCAAAGAGAGAGAACCAGGACCGCAGAATCCGTCTAAGCATTAAGACTGAAGATGGAGAGGTAAAAACTGGACAACACTGCTGATGTGTTGGAGCCCAGAGACAGAAACCTGGAGCTAGCTGAGAGCTCCGCAGAAATCCCTGGACAGACTTTTTTTGGGCATTGTTATAGTATTTGTGTACTTTTGGGATGGGCTCATTATGAAGCAGAAAAGCCAGTACTTAAAAGCTGCAATCCTGGCTGTGACTTCTGGACAACAGAGAATTTTTCAGAAGAACTGTCGTCCTCAGGTCGAGATCTCACTTGGGAGGGGTCATGAAAGACCTTTCCCTCTTGTGAGAGAGAGAGAACTTTATGGAAGGGCAGAGAGATGGTTCCTACCCTGGATCTGTTCAGAAATGCCAACCTGCCTGGTTTACCCCTACCCTATGTTCCCCCTTTTTCTCCTGGTGGAAAAGGGAATATTACATCTATTGTAAGAGAAGGAGGGGTGGGGGGAGAAAGGTTGCCTTCTAAATGATGCTTCCCTTGCAGTTCTGAGCTTGTTAGTTAGAAAATAAACCCTTTATGTTCTTTATTTATAGTTTTGCCTTGCTTCTTTTGCCTGTGACCAGTTTTATTTTATTTTCCAGTTTTATTTTCCAGTTTGTTTTTTTTAGTTTTCTCCTTCAGGAGAAGTTGGGGTGGGTCTCTGGCATCCAGCCAGGGTCAAACCACGACACTGACTTAAGATGACAGATCAGTGTTTTACTCCCCAGGGAAAGGTGTGCACAATATCTATCCCATGCCACTTATATTAATTTGGGGTTTAGGATAGTATTGCAAAGGGGGGAAAATAATATTAATAAGGGAGATAGAAGTACCTAGATAATTTTTATATTGTTGGATTCCTTTTATCTCCTTTCTGTATTAATGTGACCTGAACAAATGGTTCCGGTAGGCAGCAGACTGCCTCAGGGCCAGATTGCAAACTCAAACACTAAATTGAAGTTATTGTGAGGCCTTTGAAACCGGCTTTGACTAACTGCAACATTCAAATCACTCGAACTAGTGTTTTCATTCCAGAAATCTGGAAAATATTTACCATACAACATTAGAGGCAGAGGAATGTTAGGGGGGCAGTAAAGAAATTGACACAAGGGATGTTAACTGAACTTTCACCTGTGTCAAACATTTCACAAAACATTATTACATATCACAGAAGAACTATTTTCTTAAACACCATTTTCATCATGAGAACAGCCTAATTGCTAGTTTCTACTGTACAACTCCCCCTCCTCAGTAGTGTATTTATTATGCTGATCTTGTGTCAGCTGCTACAAAATTGACACTTTATGACCCTTTATAAAATGTTACTTAGACTGTTTGGTGAATCTCAGACTTATTTGTGTGCATTTTCATAATGTATAACAGGCAGGGAAAATAAGTTGCTTCACTTAAAAAAAAAATAAGTAATTGAAACATTTGACCTAATGGTTTTATCAGTTTGGCACCCTCTGACATTTAACTGCTGTCACTTAACAATAAGGTATTACACAGAACTATTGGCAGTTTTTTGAGGTATCGTGTTATCAGTAAGTTATATCTGAACTGAGGCTTTGTGAGGTGATGAGGGCAAGAGACACGTTATTACTACCAGATGTCCCTAGGAAACTACAATATTGGCTCATCCCTCTCTCTCAAACCCTCTGGGATGCTGCAGTATTCTCAGCCAGAGCCAGGGCATGGGCATTGCATAGCAGGCAGCTAAGGAACAGATAAACTGACTGACTTGTCATTCCTGCGGAGTCTCTGAGCTCCCTATCGCTCAGTGATAAGTAGAATAAAATTACCTGCACTTACTTCCAGCTATGCCTACCTTTTAGCATTTAATATATTACTTTTTAGTTTTTGCTAAATTACATATTTAGACCGTATCATTGATTTCAGTGGCAGTAGGATTTGACATCTAAATGCAAAAAGTGTCTGGAGGTCTCAGGATTTGTCCCACACAAATGAGGTCACAACCTCCTCCTCTGAAATAGATGTTACAATCAAAATCCAAGTGTTTCCTTATTGGAAGAAACTTTAGTGATCATCTGTGGGAAAAGATAGATTTCAGTGATAGCCTGAGGTTCTGCTGCACAGGTTGACATCCTCCCTCCCACAAGAAACTGGTTTTATCACCATGTTGATTTGGACATCTTTTATCTGTATCTTTGTATCTGGGATTTAAGATCATGATGAGGAAGAGGCATTTGGAGAGACACGATGAAAAAGTCCATGCCTTTACTATGAACAGAATGAGTTCACTGCTTCTGTAACACGGAAGTCTTTGAAAAGCAGCTTTGAAGCAGTTTTATGCTTTGAGCATTGCTGGGGTTTGAAGTAAAAGCAATGAGTGAATTCCTGAGGAACGTGGTTTTACAGAGACACTTCTATGCTCACAGGTATTTGAAAAGTCACTTACTCCCCTCTTGGCAGGGAGGAAAGTCGCTACTCCTGATCTGATATCATTAAAGGTGGGGCTCATATGGGTACTTGAGTAGGATGTGTTCCTCTTAGGAAGAGAACACAACTGTTCCTGTTGAACATCCCAGGAAGTGCTTCACTTGTTAAAGTGTTTCTATCTTTCCTGAACTGTGATGAGACTTCAGGTGAGAGTCTACCTTCACCTGTTTAAGTTTTCCTCTTATGAAGTGTAAATCACTTGTTTTTCAGGGCACTGGGCTCTCTGCGGCCACTAAGAAACAGCCTTGGACTGCTTGATTTCAGTGATTCAAAGAATAACTTCGAAATTAGGAAGATTTTTGCTTAGTGGAAACTCTGTGTGCCAGATGTTCTAGATGATTTTCTTTCCAAATGGTTTAGCCAGCTAAAACGTATTATCCAAATCATAAATTTGAAAAATCACAATGACAATTTCAACCCTTTTGCAAAAAGAATCTGTAGAAAATGCTTTGGGCTTAATTTATGTCATCTTTTAAAGCATATAATATGTGAAATACCATGCAGTATTAATTTCCTCTAGCATTTATTAATAATACTAACATGATATATGCTCTCATCACTAATATTGACTGTTAAATTTCTTGCTTATGAAAACACACCGATTGAAGTGCTGACTCTTGCAGACACTGTTTAAGCCAAGCTTGAACACTGAGTTCCCAGCAGAAAATCACTTGGACAATCTCACACATAGAGAGTTTTCCCTTCCTTGTAAATTAAACTTCATAAACATACATTATAGTGATGCAAATGAGCAATGAAAAATAAAATATCAGGTACGGTCAGTCTCTCTGTCTCTCATGACAGCTTTTCAAAGAAAAACCCTACAGCTGCTTTTCACTAAAAGAGTGACTCCTGTTTGCTAATGCAATAAACAAAACTGAGAGGCTAAATCATGCCACAGTGCTGAGGTTGTTCTGCTCTTGTGAGTGGGGTGTAGGGAAGATACTTACAGGTGCTGAAGTCGTGCTATCTTGAGAGCAAACAAATGTCTCAGTAGGTATCTTCTCTACCCTTCCTTCTTTTCCCCTCTTGCTTGTTTTCTAAGCTGTCACAGCTTTTGAAATAGAGGCAGTGTTATTTCACTGCTTATTCTATTATCTTATAAAGATTTGTGTTTATCAGTCTTTTGGATTTGCAGTTCAATAAAATATCATCTACAGTAAAACAGCACTTGAGGGTCCAGTTTAGTGCAGTTGGAAAGGACGAAATACTCCCAGTTCCCTTTAGATCTGATATTATTTCACTCATTTTCTTCCAGCCTACATGCAGAGTCCAAATATCAATCTTGGTTCTGTTTTTAACTTTACTGAGAGAGATCTTATTGCAAGAGAAAAGCGCAACAACAATTCTCATGTCTTTTCACAATATAATTTTTCAGATTTTGTAAACTGTATTAGTTAACAAAATTCTTACTGCTTAATTCAAAAACTGTGTTTTGTATGCAATGAGTCACTAAATAGTATTTTTTAATGTCAACATACAAGTGACTGAAAATTAATTATTACCACATGCACAACAGTGAATTAAATTGAAACAATAGGCCAAGAATTTTGAAACTGCCTTTTACTTTATCTATCTTTTGACAGATTATTCTTTTGGTTGCTGTCAGTTTTGCTTGCATTAAATAGCAGCACTTGCAACATGAGGTTATGTAATACTAAAACTAATTACAGATTATTTGGAACAGCTCATGATAGGTGTAGTGTTGGACAACCACCTCAAAATACATTCATGACTGACACTAGTTATCACAGATTCACAGAAGGGGTCAGGTGGTCCAACCTCCCTGTTCAAGTAGGGTCATCATAGAACAAATTGCACAGGATTGCCTCCAGAAGGATCTGGAATATCTTCTGTAAGGGAAACTCCACAGCCTCTCTGAGCAATCTGTTTCAGTGCTTAGCACAGTAAAGAAGTTTTTCCTCTTATCCAGGTTATACTTTCTGTGCCTAAGTTTCTGCTCATTGTGTCTTTTTCTACGTACTTGGGTATCCTAGGTATTTGGTTATCAGCCAAGCATACTGCACTGGCAGAGAATACTGTTAGAATAATGTACTGATCATAAAATTTTCGGTAATGGAATTGTTCTTTCATACCTCACAGCTTTGCTTTCCAATGCTGCCATTCAAATATAAGAACTAAAGCAGAAAGAGGAAACTACATCATTATGTTGGGAACATACATACCTTCTTGTTGCAGCTTCCTATTCCAGCTTGGAAAGTGATTTAATTTGTGAATTAAATTGGAACAAATTGCCTGTGCGGTAAATAAAATGTCCATTTTAGCTGCTATATTATTCCAGCTCCCCTGACTGACTTCTCTGTCAACTACAGTGTGCCAAAACCTGTTCTTCAGTGCAATTGTACCTGATTGTGTTGGCTTCCATGGGAATTTTCCTGCAAGCGGAATTTATCCCTGAGGTTTCATGAGGGAAGAAGCAAACAGTTGAAGAGATATAACCTATGAGTTCTGAATGAAATGGAAGAGGCTTGTGGCTTGAAGTCTGCCTAAATAATAAAAAGCTGCCATTTCATGGAGATGGATCAAACGAAAGTTTCTAAACTACAGAATTACTTACTGGTCTTATCAGAGCTTTATTGGCAGGCAAAATACTTATAACGTGATTTTACTGGGGAGCTGGAGAAGCTATTGGCAGCTCCTATGAGAGTAGAGCCTCAAAACAAGCAGAAGCATAAAGGTTGGACTACCTCAGGTATTTGAAATAGTTTTTCATTGATGGGTGCTTAGTCTCTGCAGTGCTTCTTTGCAGCACTCCAAACAATTAAGGGATGAAAAGCAAATGAATTAAGCAAAAGTGCCACATTCCTAGCCTCCAGTCCTTAGGGAACACCACAAATTTTTGACACAAAACAGTTTTGCAAGTCTGTCTCTGCAATTTAACATCAACTTTCTCTTGCTCACAGTTATGGTGTCAGCTCCTTCGGGACCAGAGAAACCTGATGGAGATCCATCAGTGGCCAGTGAAAACAAAAACTAGCTTCAGTAGAAATCTGAATTCCTACTTCTCCCCAATTTGTTTGGTATTCTGTCAAGTATTCCCTGAAAGCTGTGAATTTATCCATGAAGTTATGTAAGATAAGAATGTGAGCCTATAAATCAGAGATCGTATTACACATATCTAAGTTGCCCATCAGCAAAACGACTTTCTAGAGCCAGTGATGTAATTTTCCTGTAACAGAGATTAGCAGTGTCTGCAGGCTGTCAGGTGTCATCTCCGTCAGAGGGGTATGACAAAAGCACGAAAGAATAGCACACCTCTGGAAAGGATAAAGCCAATTCTTAACTTCAACACTAGCTGCAGTCAATTTCAGTAGGAAACAATCCTCAGAAAATGTCTTACATTGCATATCTCTGAGAGATTTATATTTACCTTTTTAAATACCCAAACTTCAGAAAACATCTTGGCATAAACATTAGTTTCAATATTGCTGATTTCAAATGTCTTTCATGTATGTTTTGTATTTTGTAGTTTTGGCTGTGAGCTTTTCTTTAGTGGAGCTTTTGTAATCTCAGGAGCTTTAAATGTGTTTTCTCCTGAGACAAATATTTGCTACATAGAATGAGATTTATATGCCCATAAAAAAACCCCTAACAAAGTAATTTTCATCTGTTTTTAACTATGAGATTCCAGGCTCTGAAAGGATAAAACCCAGTAAATTAAATCTATAAATGAACATAAAAATTCTCTCTATAAAGAGGTGAATTTTACTTTGTGTAAACCGGAGCATTGTTTTATTGTGCAGAGAGAACAAAAAATAATTGTTGCAAGATGTGCTCCACCCTTAGTTTTTGCAATGTTACCAGATAAAAGTTATGGTAAATTTTTTTCATTAGAGAAAAGATCAATTCTTAGGAAATGCTGTCATCAGACTCCCCTAGGACAGAGCAAGGTTATTCTATTAACTATAGTTCTGGTCACTTGCCTTACTGATGTCAAAGTATTTATCCACAAGATTCCACCTCAATGAATAACTGAAGACAAGTCATGGAGCAACATGACAAGTTTCACATTTCTGCTTTCCAACACAGCATAGAGTGAGCTAACTGTGTCTCCAGGCAGCTGTAATGTGCTCTTCCAAAGAAAATCTTGGTTTGTCTCACCTGAGATTCAAGATGTTTCAGCTCCACGTCTGCTATGGGCACTGCTGCATGAAGTGCAGGGTTCTGCTGATTTAGTGGGCAGGGTCAGTTGGTGACAGGGCTCACAGGTGATACAGAAGACCTACATAAGATATGAGGGTGCAGCTAAAACTGCAGGGAGGAAAGGTTAGGATGTCTTCTCCTGACAGTAATTCTACATTCTGCTTTTTTAATTAAGGCTGGAATTTCACAAGGACTCTTGCAGTCAGCAGCAGAGCCACGTCCAGCCAAATTTATCCATCATTTCACAATAAAAAGGCAATAAACTTTTTCACTCTTTCTTGGTGATGGATGGTTAGTTGTACCCTTGGTGTCTCAGCTGTTATGGGAAGAGGGTTGGAACTGTGGAAAAGGATTCTAACAGGATGCTAAAAGATGTGCTTTGTGCAGAAATAATAAGAAATAATAGATTTTCTGTAAAGCTAATGTTATCCTGGCTTACTTGGAACAGCTGATACTCTGTAATACTGTTTCTGTGATGAAGGTGAACAACAGCATCTGTACTTATGGGGTAAGCATTAGTATATTGATAAGTCTATAGAAACACAACATACATAGAAATGTAACTATAAAAAAATGAGAACTGTAGATTTTTGGTAATACCTCTGAATATGTTTCAGGCAGTTTATTGTGTGAGTACAGCATTCATAATGCCCTTTATAACTCTGTTTTAGGGAGAATTCTTCCTGAATTCTTGAACTTGTGATTTGCTCATTCCCTACAGCATGCTGAAATCTCAGAATTTATATAACTTAAGATTCTGTCCCTCTCAGCCTCCCTACAGAGATAATTCAAACAGGTCTGTGGAAACAGCAAGCAGTCAGTAGCTGATAGTCTCTGAATATCTGTCACTACAGAAGGCACATTCTTTTCTCTAGGGTAAGTGAGAAGTGGTAATCTTCCAATCTTTAGCAAAGTCTTTTGAGGCTCTCAGACAAATTAGTTTCATGCAGCCCATCACTGGTCCCTTCTTTAGATTTATATTGGCCATGAATCAAGAGTTTTCTATGATGCTACTTTCACCACACCCATGCAGAAGGAAGGAGAAATTACACGAAATTCTGCAAAGGAAAGCCTCTACTTCAAATGCAGGTTTTGCTTTAATTGTATTATGTTGAAAGTATAAACAAAGCAAAGAAACTCCTGGGGTTGAGTGATAGGTCTCTTAGAGTATTTGGAATGGGATAGATATATGTAACCTTTTTTCTACCTGGTTTTCTTCTTGGTTGTACCAACAGTTATCTGGGTGGGGGGAAAGGACACTTGAAGAGTCTTGCTATGACCTTACTCAGAGGTTAAACCAAGGACTGCCCACTTCATCTGGATACAGATGGTTGCTGGTTTACTCAAGCTGTGGACTTGAAAGGCAAATATATTAGTGCCCGTGGAACACTGCTCACATAGATCTAACAGCTGTCTCTAATGTCAGCCTTGGTCACTTATCTTAACTCTGCATGCAAAACTACTCCAGAAAGGATCATATGGTTCTACCTTCATCTCACCCCATTTGATCTCCCATTTAGAAGCTTGTGTTAACTGTTATAATATCTATAGTGATGTAAAAATAATATGTATAGATATAAAATTATGATGCAAAGCATCATAGCTACACTAGTAAAGGATTTTCACATTATGTATGAAACATTATTTTGGTTAGAGTTCCCTTATAATCTGATGTATGCTGAGATGTGCACCTTGGTAAATATTTTTCAATTAGAAAACGTATAAAAATTATAGGAAAAAATCTGTCTGAGTAAAAAAAACAGGTAAGCAGTGCAGTGTTGATTAGCATAATTTATTGTCTTTGGGAGTATTTGTATTTTGTTTAATTAAAACCCCTAGAAAAAAACCACAAGACTGTCTTTGAGAAGTCTAGGAGTATCCCAACTCTCAGCTAAACTTTCTCCTTCATACAGTTGAATGTGACTTCCATTAATAAGTGGAAGAAAGGATTCCTGGAAAATGTTTGTGTCCAAAGCAGTTATTCAGAAAAAGGTTATGGTTAAGATTTATTGAAATTTTCTCTAAATTCAGGTTTTATGAAATTATTTTTTACCTTTCAGAATGTTTCAGCAGAACAAAAAAAACCCCAACAAAAAACCTGAAATGTATGTCTGTGTGCATTTGGAAAAAACCCCCTTTTAAACACCAAATTCGATTATGGTAACAAAATCTTTGTCCTGTCTGATTTGTTAGCATAATTTTACAGCTGTTCTCAGTTAAGCCAATTACTCACAAATCCTTTAAACAATCTATTGTCATGGAGCACAGATCCAGTTCTCTCTCATTTAATTATAGCTGCTACACTATATGGTATAATTGGATCTTCAGGAGAATTTCCCTCAGCCATGGAGGATAGGAAAAAGCTGCCTGACCTCAAAATCAAACATAAATTTTTAAAAGAGGACTGTAACTATGTGCTAAAATTTCCTTTAAGAGTCTGAAAATTATCAATTCTTTCCAATTGTTATGTTTTATGTTGTGTTGTTTGGTTTTGTGCTTTTTTGACACCTGGAATTCCCATTTTATGGTATTTCATTGTTAACTACTGAATCTGAGAATCCTGGAGCTGAGTTGGCCTTACATTAACAATTGCAGGTACAGCTGTTGTGTTTTTTCCTGGAAAATAGACTTGAACATGTCACAGAAGAAGTGAGGCCCCTAGGGGGGAGAGAAGGTATATGTTGATGTGATATTCCCAATGGAAAATTCTGCTGACGTTAACATTACAGCTATAAACGCTGTCTAATGGAGTGTTTGGACAGAGCTGATTACAAAGGTGGCTTCGATGTGCTGTCACTGTGATACACGTACACATAAGAGGAGGGGAAGGAAAAAACTTATTTCATTCACTTCAAAATGCTCTATGGAGACTCCATGTTATCTACCTCTGATAGGGTCTTGGTACAGTTGGAAATGGAGATCAGAGAATTGAGTCAAATTCCCCTTCACAGAATCACAGAATCACAGAAAATTATGAGTTGGAAGGGACCCACAAGGATCATCTAGTCCAACTCACCATCTAATACCCGTACAGTGACCAAGAGCGCATCCTAGAGCGTAATACCAACCTAGATGCCTCACAGTCTAGCAGGCCACTCCGAGCCGGAAGGGGCCCAGGGTCACCCAGCCCTACACCCCCCAGCTAGACCATGTCACTAAGCTCCTCGTCCAGTCTTCTCTTAAACACTTCCAGGGATGGCGACTCCACCACCTCCCTGGGCAGCCCATTCCAATATGCAATTACTCTCTCCGTGAAAAACCGCTTCCTAACGTTAAGATTAAACCTCCCCTGGCGTAGCTTGAGGCTGTGCCCTCTCGTTCTGGTGTCGTCAGCCTGGAAGAAGAGGTCTACACCCATCTGGCTGCAACCTCCCCGCAGGTAGCTGTAAACAGCAATGAGGTCCCCTCTGAGCCTCCTCTTCTCCAGACTGAACAGTCCCAGCTCCTGTAGTCGCTCCTCGTAGGGCCTGCCCTCCAGTCCCTTCACCATCCTCGTTGCCCTTCTCTGCACCCTCTCAAGCAGCTCAGCATCCCTTTTAAACTGGGGAGCCCAGAACTGCACGCAGTACTCAAGATGGGGTCTGACCAGCGCTGTGTACAGGGGGAGGACAACCTCCCTGGACCGACTGATCACACTGTTCCTGATGCAGGCTAGGATGCCATTGGCCTTCTTGGCCACCTGGGCACACTGCTGGCTCATGTTGAGTTTCCTATCAATCAGTACACCTAAGTCTCTCTCCACTTCACTAGTCCCTTGTGTACAATTTAAACAGACAGAGTACAATTCAAACTAAACACAAATGCAAAGAACAGTAGACAGACTTTTTTTGAAAATTAATTTGGCTCTTTGAAGGCACAAGCAGTGCATGATTTTTCTCTATAGAGTGAAATTGGTTTTGTTGTTTCTTCTTCAAACAGCCCCTTGAGTGCTTTTGCATTTGTAGAACACATCCTGTCGGTTTTGTTCTGTATTTTCTGCACTGATCCCTTGAGGATTTTATCCCACTGCTTTGTAGATTTCTCCGAAGGTCACAGAAGGTCTGCACAATGTGTCCTGCCAATGAGGATATTCCCAAAATGCCTGTTTTCCTGCATGCTGCTTACACCTTTCTGGATGGGCAAGGGATATGTCTTCCACTGTCACCCTGAGCAGAGCTGAGGATGTTACACTCTGGATCTGACCTGAAGATGAGGAAATTATTGACTCTTTTGAGGGAGTATCTGTAATACAAACCAATTAGCATTACACTTCTTAACACTATATCAATGATGGAGAGACATGGCAATTTACAGAAGCATTCAGCACGTTTTATCTGTAGCCAAAAACATCCATTAAAAACGCCTTTGATAAAGTGCTTGTAGAATGTGAAGTGTAATTTCAGCCCTAAGCAGCTATTCAAGTGGTAGCAGCACTTAGAAGCTGAATATTTCCAATAAGAAAGTTATAGATGCCCCTCATTTATGCTTTTTGCACCATCATAATACACCCCACACACTTTATATGAGAGAACATCCTGAGAAGGCGGCTTTCTCTTATGGACTATAAACACATCTAGAGATGGTATTCAGTAATGTTTCTCAAAAGCATCCCAGCAATTTCTAAGAATCCAGGGATTTCACTCTATCGCTTCACAAAACCCAAACCCAATTAACCAAACAAAAATAAATATCACTGTAAGAGCAAAACCTAGGAGAAATAATAAACGGGCTGGCAGATCCCCAAAAGTGGTCATAAAGCAGCCGTATATGAGGAAGTATACGTAGATTTAAATACTAATGATGGTATGATTGTTTCAATGGGAAAAAAAAGAGAAAGGTATATGAAGTCTTTTACAGATTTTAAACTTTTTCAGATTCTAAACTTTTAAAGTTTCAGATTATTAAGTTATGTTGAGAAGTAAATCACAAAGCTAAGCTGAGCCCATTCAACTGAGGTGTGTGTTAAATGCAATCAAATGCGAAGTTCACTATCTAGGAGCAGTGCGTGCAAGGTCACGCTTGCAACAGCGAGGAATGCTTCTGGAATATAGTGCCTCTGAGGACCTGGGCAGGGTTGCATATTAGACACCAATATGTTGATTTTAATGACAAATACAGGAGACCTGAATCAAGTTTTAGGAGTGCAGAGATCAAAGCAATTCAACTCGGAAACTAGGCATCACTTTGTAGACTTAGCAGGCTTAAATGTTTCAGTGTATCACTCCAGGGAGAGGTAAACTCACTGCTTGATGTCCGCAGGCATTCCTGGAAAGGATGTTTAGCCAAAAAACCAGCTTAGTGTGTTAAGTACTCTGGCCTCTTCTAAATAGTTTCGAAGAAATCTGGGACTAAGAAAGGACCAGTCAGTTTGATCTCCACATGAACCCCCTGGCCTCTGTTCTCTTCAAACCTGAGGCAGGCAAACGGCAAGGTGCCTTTAAGCAAAGGCTGTTGGGAACTATGTTCCTATTACCTGCTGTGTCACCACAGGGCAGCACACAGTGCCATCCCAGGTGTCCCATGAGGTAAAATCCCACAGATCTTCTGTGGTGTGAAAATGCTGAGAAACAGTCCTGTTCAGCAACCCCTGAATGGGAATAAGAAAGGCTAAAGGAATTTGCAGTTCAGTTTAAAAAAAAGCCGCAGCATCTAGAAAAGCATAGCTTAAATTAGCCCCAGCGTAACCAGATTGGGACATGGTGTTCAATGTCAGTGGCCAGTTATTAACAGCTGAATTCAGTTCCAGTTGCAGGAGATGCCAGGACAGAGGAGAGAGACAGACTGCAGGAGGATCTCACTCCATACCAGATAACCCACGCTGATGGAAGTCACCATTTAGTAAACCAGAATCAAGAAAGTTGGAAAAGACCTATGAGATTATTGAGTCCAATCTAATCACTGCAATTGATAATACTTGAATAAACAGTATCTTGGTAATAAAATGGCCGTATGGGTTGCGTTTGGAGGGGGGTGGTTTATGCAGTAAATGGACGTCAAACCCATTAGACTATATGTTAGCTCAAATAATGACTTACAGTAGAGATAACGGCCTGAAAACCAACTACAAAATCCTGCTATTCATATCTATACTATAGTCTTGTAATAATGAATTAAATGCTTCCACAAGTTTGTGAGAACATTTAAAAATTATTTAATTCAGGAAATCAGGATGTAGTTTAACCACAGATGAAGGTATGACTGTCTTTGCTAGCCTCATGCTTGATGTTTTTTCTTCTTAGAGCTATGGATGTGCTGTCTTCAGAGCCTGCTTTGCTGGGTTGTTGTCTGTCAGTCCTTCTCATTTGGGACTTCATGTTTCCAAGAAGTTATTTACTTAATGGAAATAAGACACAGTTGAACTATTTTTTTTCAAGCATTGGCTTTTTGCTGAAAACCGACAATTAAATACCTTTAATTCAAAATACCTACTCAGTATTTACATGATTTTCTTGGTTTAAGTAAAAATGTAAGAAATAAAAAAAACTGGTTTTTGCACTAAGGGATAAAATCTAATTGACGTGCCCTAGTTAGAAGTATATTAGAACTAAAAGTGTTCAACAGAAATTTAGTGGGCCAGTTCCTTTAGGACCAAGTACTGAACCGCTGGATGGTGGGAATTATAACTGACTGACAGTTTGTATTTAAAGAGAACCCAAGGCACTGAAAGTTTCTTCATATGTTGTACAAAGTTTATGAAACAACTGTGCATGTTATAATGTTTATCTACAATTTCATGCTTTGATTTTCTGTAGAGTGGGAATTAGAATTCTGAGTGGTGACCTGGGAACTCAGTGCTTTACATGAAAGTGTAAAATGTCTCTTTTAAACCTCTCAGAAAACTGTGACTTGCAGAGCTGGGAAGGCTCTTACTTGTTCTCATACCATCAGTGTATGGGGCAATGCTTAGAGGAGGGACAGGTACAGCTACATATGAATTTTCAGTTATTTGTCTACATCTCCAGAGCAAAACAGATTGTCATAGCAGATCACTAGACTAAGAGCACAGAATATTCAGGATGCTTTACAGTTCCTCAGGCAAGCAGCAGTCACAAATAAAATAAGATGATTAAATCTCATGTCAGCACAGAAGGATTTACAAACTTCTGGAACAATGATGCCAGGACCTTTAGTAAATCTCTTAGGTCAAGTAGTGGCATGGAGCACCTTGACAATGAGTACGAACAGGTGTTAGAGGTGTTTGAATTATGTAAGTACATATAGCTTTTTTGCTCACAGAGCAGTGGGAAACTGTGAAACATGTTTGAAACACTAAACAAATCAAGTACCATATTTCTACTAAAGATAGATTATTTCTCCTCTGTCCTATAGCTTCAAAGACACAGCAATACACACTGAATGTTTTTCTAGTTTTAGTTTTGTTTTTAGCTTTTTCAGTAGAACCAGCATTACAAACTGACAATTTTACCATTGCTTCTGGAAATTCATTAGTGGTAAGAAGTGGCATAGTACTTGTTAAGAGTTAATTACAACCATATGTATGTTACTCTTAATAGAAGCTATCCCAAACTTCAGCTGTAAAGCTGAACTTGAGTAAAGTTCAGGTAGAGGAATAAAATGATGTGAATATCACCAAAAATTTTATTTCCTTGATCTCAATGCACCTGCTCTGGCATGCACTTTATGCACTTACAATCTACAGTGAAACATGGTAGCTTTGGCTAACGTACCAAAAAGATTAGGATGAGATGTGGATTACAGCATTTCAAATGGAGACCTATGGGCTTTTTTACTCTTGAGAGGCACCATCTTTTCAAAATGTTTAGTGAAACCTGGTGGTGTCAGCTGTATGGTTCTGGGACCTTCACTGGCTTCCCTTCCAGACTGTGTGTGTGTGGAACTGCCAAGATCTTCTTACTCAGAACCAGCTGCAGATATGGAAAACTGAGGGGAGATGAGATTTGTTCAGTTGGTCTTTTGGGTAGGAAATACTCTGAGTGGATTTTTTTTTATTTGGGATTTTTGTTTGTTTGTTTTTAATTTGAACATATTTTTGTTTATTCAATAGAATAGAACACCAAAATAGTAACACAACATTTTAGCTTTGATGTAAAGAACAGCTCCACTGCCTTAAAGTGCATCTTATTTCGAGTTTAGGGTGTGACATTGGAATCTTTCTGTTTAAGTGTTTGACAGTAGAAAACCATATAAAGTTGAAAAAGTCCCTTTCACATCACAAATTTCTAGAGGAAAATGTAAGAGCTAAGCTCAGCTACTACTTGTGGTCTAGGCAGGGTTATTTACTGATGCAAATTGGTTGCAGGTGTGAATGCTCACAGGGTTCTCTGCAAGGGTAATTTGATGCCAGAGGAGTTTTTCAGGCGTTGGTGATGTCTCACCTGAGACGTATTTCAGACAGCTGAAGCTAGTACCCAGCTAGCTCTTCTGGGGCCGGAGAGGAGGAATGTGTGCTGTGTGCTCGGGAGGGTGGACAAGAAAAGCTTTGAGGAGCAGGTTTGGGTCTGTGCTACTGAGCACGAGTTTGGGGCTCTGTCTGCTGGAGACATCGAAGGAACCACTGCAGCTTCTGCTAGGTAAGAGTTGGGTGCTTATTTTCTTCTATCCAACTTCTATCAAATATCCAGAGGTTTGTACCTTTCCTCATCTGCAAAGTGTGCTGTTTGTCTGGGAGGTTTTTGAGGAAGACTTCTGATTTGGGCTTTATCTTCCGTGGTGTAGGAAGAGATAAAAATACCCAAGATTTTTCAGATTTTCTGATCTTTATTTAGCCTGTGTTTTGTAAAACTCTATTTCACTTCAAAGTGCACTCTGCTTACATAAGAACTGAAGCGAATGTTTTGAAGAACAGTTATTTCTGCAACAGTTGAAAAGACTCCATGCTTTTTCTGGAGCAGTGTGGCTACTGTTCAATGCTGTGGAAGTGAATACTTGACTAAGTATTCCATTAAGTATGTGTTAATCTTTGGGCTTTCACAAGTGCAATATGGTGGTTTTGTCTGTGTTTTAGTAAGCAGATTTTAAAATAAATGTAGGTAAATGCTGTGGTGCCGTTAAGGCATAAAACGTTGGAATTTTGCTTTTTCTCACTTAATTGTAAGTGGAAACCAATTGTGTGGCCACAGGCGTTTTGTATTTTAGTGTGAAAAATGTGGTGCCTTGTAACTTCATTCTCAAGTTGTGCAGTCTTTCCTGTGCCCTCCACCCCTCATAATTTTGTAATGCTTCTATTCAGAACACCAGGCAATTTAGAATTAAGGTATTAATTCTGTATTACTCAGTCTCCAAGTTTTGGCTATGAAGACAAAAATCAAGCCTTTTTTGTGCCCTGGTGACTGTAATAGGTATAATGCCTCCTCAGTTGTTTGGAGTACTGCACAGACTTTTGTTTACATCACTAGTAGGAGAGGTCAGGGGCTGGGCTGACCTGATGTCACACAGGTGGGCCAGAGATCGCTGAGTGATTGGTTGCCTACACCCAAGATTTGACCTTGAGTTTTTCTGATGCCCCTCATGAGTCTGAGCAGATAAATCACTTCATGCCTTGTATAGGGCTGGCTTAGAACAACAAAATGTAGGGACGTACATGAAGCATATGCTTTGCTCCGGGAGAAGAGTGCTTGAAACAGTTACATGAAGTGTAAATGACTGAGGAGATTGGAGGATCTGTAGGTGATTGAGCGTGGGTTTTTTGTTAAGATTTCTGTCAAACTTGTTGAATTCTGTAATTCCTTTGACTCTCATTGCAACCAGCCCAAGAGGGGAGTAATAACAGTTGTTCTTGGAATGTGACAGTCTGAAATAACAAGTTGTTAGCCAAAATACTCGAGGTTTATATGAAGGGTACGATTCCTATGCCACTTCTCTCATAAAGTGTTGTAAGAATTTACTTGAAAAAGCACAAACAGCAAAGAACTGGAATCAAAACTTCAGAGTGGTAGGAAGGAAGGGCAGCTGTATTTCAGTAAGTCACGGTTACTTTCTGCAGATCTGGTTGCTTTCCCCTACCTCCCCTCTTCACATGCTAGGAAAACAAACATTAATACCATCAATTTCTTCTCAAACGAGACTCTTACTGCTGTGGTTAGGGCATGACAGTTATGAGAGGAAAATTCTTAACAAAAGGTCTCAAGAAAAAAACAAACAGACTTGGTGAGAAAAGGCTACTTAAACGCTTACTTTAAAAATAAAACAAAACCAAACCCTGAATGAACTAACAAAACCCCACAAAACCAAAACCACGTGCAAACCTCCCTCCCAAACAAAACCACCAAAAAATGAAACCAAGAAAAGTCACTGTTCAACAGCTAGCAAATAAGACTACTGGAAAGTGACTACAAGCCAGATTGAAAACCATAATGCGCATTTTGACAGTAACAAATGAGATCTTTTCAAAGAGCTAAAAAGGAAGAGTGTGCCATCTCTACGTAATGGCCAAATAAAACCACTTTAAAGGAATTGGGTGAAGAATTTAATAGTACTGAGGTTGAATGTTCCAAGTAATTGAGGTTTAGATATTCAGCCAGACAATGAAATCAATATGTAGGATTTAGGTTATGTAGAGGGATTATCCAAATAGGCTGATATCACCAGTATATGTATGAGCCAAGGTTTTATAAACTTTTAATATCAATATGCCATTATCTTCTTCCATTTTCTACATGATTAGGAAGACTTTTCTATACATTCATGTAGTTAAATCTTTCTTTCACCTGACTCCAGAAGCCTATACACTGTCCAATTCATATTCTCTTCAGGTTAACAAGTTGTTACTGAAGACTCAATTGAAAATGAAATACACAAAATTTACAGGAGAAAGGAAAAAAAAAAATCTAATTTTCATTTTTATTGCTTGTCCATGACAATTCAGCTGTTGTTACTGAGTTATGAACAATGGAGTTGAGGTTGACTCTATATTACATGAATTAGCAAACAATCTGTGTCTCGAAACCCAGGATTGTTAGCAGGATGTTGGAGAAGGGCTGATAGAAACACCTCAACCACCAAAGTAAAGGTCAATCAACACCCTTCAACAAAGGCTTGGGCAGGACTAGGCGGAGCTTATGTCAGTGAGTTCCTGGAACTGACCTGTATGAACACCGCGTATTACCAGAAAACTAATGACTAGTAATGAACATTTATGCAAAAGTAACTCACCTGTTGAATATTGTATAACTCTGTAACATATAAGACACTGTCAAAACAGGAGGAGGTAGGCAAATATGGTAAGGATTTTTCCTCTCAGTGGTGCTAATAAGTGTACTTATCTCATAACTCTCATGAGCTGCGGGGTTTTCTTTCTGCATGTCATTACTGAACCTCCATAAGCTAACAACTTACTGAAGAATTATGTCCTTGGTATGTTACATGATCCTATTAGCTCAGCTGCTCTCATTTCTTGAGAAAGTGATAGCCTGATGAATTCCTTAATTTTTCTTGAGATTTTTACAGGTAATTTAGCATCTTGTAAAGATTAATCATCTCAGAAATTACATTTTGTTCTTCACTCTGATTTGATAACTGTTATTTTCATTTTGCAGCAAGAGTAAATTAAGGAATTGCAGTTAATGCAGCAATTTGTCTTTCTGGACACAAATTTGCCTTTGAGCACTCTTTTTAAACTGAAAGATTTTAACCATGGTAAATCTTAGTGTTGAAGAAAAACAAATTCAATCACATCATATTTCTCTGCCTACAGTAATCCATTACACAAATTACAAGAGGCGGTTGATTTAACTGTTCCATTAACTCTGAAGTATATCAGTGCATACCCTATTGGATTTTGAAGCTGAATAGTCCCTGTCAATCTGACAAGCTCTTGGATGCTCTTTATGGTGTGGGAATATTATTTCTTGTTTGGGGTTTTGTTTGTTTTCAGAGAAATCTAAAATTTTGAGATGAATAAAACTCATTCATGACCTGGCTTTAGTTATGCAAGACATAAATCATGCAAGTTTTATTCAGTGCAGTGAAATAATTATAATGACTATTTGAGCTTAGTTTTTGTCATTCTTAATTCATAATATTTTTGAGTTTAATTCATATTTGAGTATAAAATCTGTTATTTGTTCATTAAGACATCACTTTATACATATTTATGTACTCACACGTATGTTATGGCTTCCATTAAAGAGACGTGAATAACTTCTGAAAATATTAATTTACTTTTTCTGTCCCTGTACATGGATGAAATCCTAAATAGAAAAAGCAGCAGATGTTGCCTAGGTAACTGCAGCAGTCACAGACATGGTTCCAAAGGGTACTTGACCTTACTGTTTCTACATATTATTTATATTTCTAGTTGACTCTTAAAGCTAACATTCATAGTTTGGGTTGGTTTTGACTTTTTTTTAATATTCGTTAGACTGATCTCTCTGCCTGTGTTCTCTCATTTTCGCCTGGATACCCATACACATCTAAATGTGCATGACAGAAGTGTTAATACCTCTGATGGGCTTAAGGAAGATGTCTTCAAGTGTACTGGTGGGGTTGAAGAAGGCATGTCATTCTAACTTTCTGGTTATCACATACTAATGTATGCATTTAGTGTATGCCTTTAGTATGGTTTTACTGGAGATTATTAGTGAGAATTAAGCAGGTTCTCTTTTAAAACATTCTTACAAAATACAAAATTAATTAAACTTAGGAAATTGAATGATTGATGGAATATTGATTTCATTTCCTCTTGGGATGAAGTTGTTCAGATCCATATCGGTAACCCCTTTCTTGACTGCCTGCAAACTAGTACTGTGTAAGAGCATTCATTTTGCATCTCAAGCACCAGCATTGTTTGCAATAAATGTGGAGAAAAAGCTATAAAGTTTATCAGGTGTGTGAGTTAGAAGGCCAAGCAGCTGATTGTAGTCATGCAGCAAAGACTTAAAATGGAGCAAGTCTAACACTTTCCAAATGAGAAAAAACACTTAATGCAGAGTCACAGCATAATAGGTGATCACCGTCTTTCTCCTGCTTGTGTCTCACCATAATTTCCTAGTCCTCTGCCTCATCACAGAAGATGGCACAGTAATACCTCGCTGCGTTGCGACCCCTCCATTGCAACCTCGCTGGTTTGTGAGAAATTTTTCTCACACATCTGCCTCAGTGATTTACGGAGCTTCCCGGTCAATGCGTGCACAGTGCCTCTGCTTGGCCTAGGAGTGGTGCCGGCGCTCCCTGGGGGGTGAGACTGGCCCGGCCCTGTGGAGAGGGCATGTGGTACCTCTCACTCCAGTGGCATTTATGGTCCTGTGCCCTGGTCCCTGCCCCACTCCTGTGTGTCTCCACTCAGTCGAAGCTGCTATATTTGTGTTGATCTAAAGAAAGATAACACAGGTACCTGCAAAATACCAGTCAGAGGAAGGATTTAGGAACAGGGCAGGAAAAGAATGCAGAACTTTTTCCTGTATGAGCTTTCTTAATGCCTTGGTTGCCCCCCAACTTTGCAGGGTCTCCAAGGTTGGGTGTGAGGAGTTTATCTTTCAGGGGGTAAATTCCTCTGCTAAGCAGAAGAAGGTGTGTCATGGGTTAGTGTTAGAGGTTTTGTTTCACATGTTTACCANATATATATATATATATATTTCATACATTCCAATAAATATATATATAAATATATATGTAATATATATATTCATATATATATACATAATATATGTATATATTCATATACATATACCTAATATGTAATATATATATTCATATATGTATTCCCCTCATTAGGGTTGGCGTTTTCTCTAACGATCTCTCGTCCATTTTTCTTTGAAAGCAACGCCCAACAGTGTCCAAATCAGGACAAGGTGGGACATCCGGTGTCCATGGGAACAGTTTCCTTCCAGGCAACAAATGTTTTCATGAACAACAGAAATTCCTCACCTCCTTGAATTAGATCTTCCAGAAAAAGGCCTCTGTGTCTGCAGCTGGAAATGTTGACATGTTTTTATAATGCATATTCCCTGGATATTGCTGATTTAAGTGCACTGATTTTTTTATGTAATTCATGTGATCATATCCTGTAAGTAAATTGCCTGTTTAGAACCACTCAGCTCTCCCTTGGCACTACCTGAAGAGGATCCTGTCACCTGTATTATGCCCATTTGTGTCATAGATAGACCTACCCTCCCCCCATTCTACTATCAGATATTCAGTCATGAATCGCTGAAAAATAGTGAGACTTAAATATCTTTCAATGGGAGAGGATCCACCAATGTGATTCCTTCCTCTACTCCTGCAGCAGCATTGTGCCTTTCTGCCAGGAGACTTGGGCTGATATCTTTTGAGGTGTTACTGCTCTGTAATGCCCCTGAAAGGTTTCTCATTGAACACTTGTTCCTCCCCTAAAATTAAACTCTCAAAACTGAGTTTTATCAAGTGTTTCCTCAAACTCCTTTAGGCTCTAGATTTCTCATACCAAGGGACTCTGCAGTTATATGCATCTTGTCTTCCTGTGGCGAGTGGTCTGTGTAACTGTAACATATTAGCTTGACTCGTGTCAGTTAAGGAACTTGCTAACACAACTCTGGATTTTAGTGCTGTTGAGTAAGTACATCTCCTTCAGCCAAGTAACACTGATCTATAATGTGATGGTTCAATTTTCTTTTGGCCTGAAATTTCTATTCCGTCTTCTCCAATTTTGCTGTACTGCACATTATTTACAATCTTGTTTAATTAGCCCGAAACTGACCTTTAAATCCATTGTTCCATTGCCATGCGAAGGAATAGGAATGTTAGTCCCAGTCAGGAGACTGTAAATGATGAGTTATTACTACTGCATATAAGTTTTATGCTTTTTAAATAACAAATGAAATTATTTGTATGACTTGTAAGATGAAACACTGAGGTCTCGTCTTTTCTGTCCTGTAATGTCTTGTGTCTTTGTAATGCCAGTGAATTTACTGCTGCTCACTTTACCCTGCAAGACCCACAAGCTGTAAAAGTAACACTGCAAATAAGCAGGTTGTTTGGTAGCTTTGTTTCTTCCTAAGCATTGTTTATAACTTTTCTGAGAAGAAAGAAATGGACAGAACAAAAAACCCTAGAGTACCACAAAAATATGCTTCTGAAATCTCCTTTACCTTGGAGTAACTCGGTCCACCACAGTGCCCCACTTGAATGGGGCATGCTGCTAATGCCCTTTCAAGAGACTATGGCGATGTGATGTTGTTGACATCAAAATGTGATACCCAGCATGCAGAAGTTTCAGCATTTTGCCACTTTGTCAATGTTTTCCATTCTTAACCTTACCAGAAATTTTCACCACCTCTGCTTCATCTTTGTGTAGGTGATAATAGCTTTAGGAGCCAACTTGCATAATTACCATCATATGTGAATACTCATTTATTTTGTTCTTTTAGCTTGTTCTAAAGTGCTTATTAAAGGGGCTCTGTGACTCAATAAATACGTTATAAAAACATAACACCAAACCTTCAATTTTTCATACATAACTTATTTTTATTTCTACCTTTTTTAGATATGTTACCTATTTTTAAGTATCAATTGCAATAAGATCTTCTAAGCAATTTGTCATATTGCTGTTCCAGACTCCCTTTCTTTTCAGCTCCCTCCTACACACCTCATTATTTCAAATCTTAAATCTTTGCAGTAAGAGTTAACTCTTTGATACAGCTCTATCACTTCAAGGAAAAATAGACCATAGCCTTGAAAACTGGAAAAAAACCTAGGTATAAGAATACAGTCAAAGACAAGTGAAGTACTAGTGCCAAAACTTGTCTAAGTAATCCCTCTGAAATAATAGGAAGATAATACAGAAGTATATCTGCTTTAGACAAGTCCAGAGCCAGCTGGCTCTCAATCTGGCAGAATTGTAATGTAAATAAGTATGAGCCAGAGTGTTAAGAATAAGGGGAAAAAAATTCTTTCTGGTGTGGTGGTCAGATTTCTAACTCTCTAATTAAGTGGGATGGTATACTTTTTTTGTGNTGCGTCAGGGGAGATTTAGACTGGACATTAGAAGGAACTTTTTCACAGAGAGGGTGATCTCACAGTGGAATGGGCTGCCCAAGGAGGTGGTGGAGTCACCGTCCCTAGAGGTTTTTAAGAAAAGGTTGGATGATGTACTTGGTGGCATGACCTAGATATTAGGGTAGTGTGTTATAGGTAGGATGGTGTGTTGGTAGCAGGATGGCAACAGGTTAGGTAATTAGGTAATAGGTTAGGTAACAGGTTTGGCTAGGTTAGGTAATAGGTGATAGGTTGGACTCGATGATCTCTAAGGTCTTTTCCAACCTTACTGATTCTGTGATTCTGTGATTCTGAGCCAGAGTGTTAAGAATAAGGGGAAAAAAATTCTTTCTGGTGTGGTGGTCAGATTTCTAACTCTCTAATTAAGTGGGATGGTATACTTTTTTTGTGCTGCTTGGAATGAGGGAAGTGATTTCTCAGTTGTGGGGAAAATTGACATCTTTTTCCAAGCACTGATATTAGGGCATATTTTTATGAAGTTTTCCTACTACAGAGACTATTAAAAAAAACGCTTGATGGATGGGAAAGTTAAACATGAAACCAATGTACCTCTGTATGCAACAGGAAGTATTGTATGTCTCAGAGCTTCATCTTAAAACAGAGGTTTTGCTAATATTCAGTAAATTTGTGTAAATCCTGTAAGTTGGGAATGGTCATACCACCGCCATTTGGGAGCAGTACTGAAAACAGAGGGGAAGTAGCCATTTCACCTATAACTTTGGAAAAGTAGAGGTGTGACATGTTTTTGGCAATTATTTGGAAGAAAATTCTGTTGTCTATTTTCAGAAGAGTCCTAATCAATAACCCCCATGTTTCATTGAGATGGGCCATGATTAAATCATTATGCCTTTAGTAGTTGTGTCTGTGCAGACAGTAATGAATTTGGTTGTGAAGCTGGTATTTGTGATGTCACTGAGAATAATTACACTATTGTGCATTATCGCAACAGAACATTATTTCCTAGTTGCCTTAAGCATTAATGAGCCATGGCAAGTTTAGGCTAGGTTGTATTAGAAGTGATGTGGAAATGAACTAAAATTAAACTGAGTCTACATTTCTAATACCCTGCTATGTATCATGACTTACTAGTATTACTGCAGACCTACTCTGGGTCACATCTCATCCATTCCGCTGGCAGGTCTTTGTATCTCTTGGTTTTCAGCTATCTGCTTTTTTGGCTATTTGAATGATGATATGTCTTAATGGTTTCAGCTCTGTGCCTGCCATCTTTTTTTCACATTAAATAATTTCCTTTGCCTTCTCAGTTATTGGATTCAGTCATCTAATCTTCCACCTATCTTCTCTTGTTCTCTCTCCTCTGTTTCTTGGTGGACCTGATCTTGTAACTCAGAATATTCTGTAATGCTGTGAAACAAGCTGCTTTTGTTTTTGCCATTGCTGGTTCTCTCTTGCTACATTCTGGCAGCTCTGAGTGAGAAAATATTTACCTGGATGGTTATTTTTGTTTCCTTGGAAACAATAGTTGAAACCCCAGAAGAATGTGACAAATTTCATAATTGCACCTTCTCATTATTTATATTTAAAGTAGGCTTGGAAATACATCTTTTCAGGAGACAGTGAAATTAAAAATATTTCTGCTCTAATCCCTTGCTGTTTTTACTCCTGTTTAAGAGCTGTATTAAGAGCCCAGTAACTGGAAAGTTCCATGAGCACCTACTCAGAATATGTGACAAAACCTAAAACTTTAAGCCCTGCCTTAAAACTGTTTCTGCCTTTATTCTCTGTGACCAATATAATGAGAGATCAAAGAGGCCTCTGAAGTTGTTCTTCCTGAAGAAAATATTGACAGGGTTGTTGTTACTGTTGTAGGTTTCCTACAATGAACTTGTTTATCAAGAACACAGAGAAAAGCATGCCTTCCCACCTTGTTAGTAGTGGTGTGGTTTATTTCTGTTTTGTTGCCGTTTGCCTTCTTTTCCCTCTGCCCTTCATGGAACAGGGGATGATGCCCTTTGAGTTCCATGGGGTGTGGGAAACTGGACCTGCATTCAGTAGGGAATAGTCTCTATAGTTATAGTTGGTCTAGAGGTTAGACATCAGCTGTTCTTAAGTCTGCTGAGTCAGTAAATGAAAATATAACAATACCATAAATCAAAATGCACGCTATTGATGGTAGCAGCAAAGTCAACTAATATCTTGGAGTTTCTTCTCTTTCACAATTGAACCTATGGCTACTGGAGATCAGTGCCTCTCAGTGCTGTAAGTGAAAAGTTTGCAGGTTCATAAGTCCGTGTATAAAGGTGTTACCTACTGCCTGATGAAATAGTTTTCAAACCAACTGCAACATTAGCCTCCTCATAAATAGCTGTTTTCACACAGGTATCTTTTTTTTTGCCTTTAAGTCTGTTTCAGTATGAACTGTTTAGAAAATTCCTCAATATTGCCTTTGCCTCCTCAAGTAGCTGTGTTGGATTACTGCAGTCACCTGGAAAGGGCCAGGGTGCACCCTCTGATTAGTAAAACTTGATGGCTAAGAATGTTTTAGGAAATGAAGTTGTTCCTCTGGAAGAGAATGGGAAATGCACTTAGGATTTTTATTATCTGTGATATCGGGTAAGAACTTAATGCCCAAGAGTTGGAAGGTGGCAAAAGATCATGTTACGCTTGTCATTGTCTTACCAAATACTCCTTGCCAAACACTCCTCTGATTCTTATCTGGAGGTGTGAAGATAAAAGAGTATTTCTGTTGCTGAAAATAACCAGTGAAACACAATAGATGCGCAGAGCTGATCTGAACAAATGGTTCAGCAATTGTATCCCTTCCAAAAACGCAGGAATCAGTGCTTGGAAACATATTGGACAAATGAGTCAAATCTATATAAAGAATTTGGAAAAAAAAATGATAAAGGGGATTATAGCCTATAGACTCTTCTTCTGAGAATTGATTCACTGATACCCAGAAAGCATAGTTTAGTGCAGATGTGAAGAATAATTACATGTTTGTCCTGCGAGGAGATTTGTTCTGCAGGGGGGGGAGTGTCCTGAGTGTTGAGTTGTTTATTTGCTTAATACGGGGTGTTTTACTGTGAATGGGGGTTTTTGGGTTTGGGTTTTTTGGGGGGAGGGGGAGAGGTTGGAGCTGGGGGGGATGGGTGTGACTTTTCAGGTTTTGTATTTTAACAAAAAACCCCTTCTACAATGGTTACTGATGTCAATGAAAAGTCATAAAATGCATATATGAAAAAATAATATTAAACTTTCATCAAGACAAAGACTTTAAGGAACAGTTTTGGCTCGAACACAGAGCATTTAAAAATAGATATTATCAGGAGTAATACTGTTTAAAAGCAAACAACAAAACAATCAATTGGTATGTAATCTACCATAATATTGTGTAGTTTAACTCATAATTTTAGGTGGTTTGCAAGTTTTAAATATTTTCTAGGTAATTTGTCTTTGGCAAAACTGGAGTATGAAAAACTGTAAAATGCTGACTTTAAACTTATACAATATTATTAGAAACAACTCCAAAAATGCTACGTAAATGAAAAATAGAATCAGCAGTTTTAACTTCGTAGTCAAACTTTTCAGTCATAGAGTCCTGGAAAAAATCTGACATGAAATTTCACCCTGGTTTGTAGTAAGACTTTCATTTAGGCTTGTGAAAAATCATAAATGGTGATGGATTATCTATTCATGGAGCACAAGGAAAGATCTTGGGGGATTAATTAGTAATTAAAGTTAACTTGTGTTGCCTAAATAAGATTAACTTATTCTAAGTGATTTTCTGCTCTATTGGGATTGTCTCTAACAAGATAGGATTATAGTACTGGCAAATATCACTTGCTGTTATGCCTGGATGTGTATCTGGATGTCTGGTCTGGATATGCACTGTTTCACACAACTCACTGGAAAAGACTCTTCCTTTTGTGGTTCAAATGTTCTTTTTCTACTGAATCTCACTGAAATTAATTGATAACCTCAAACTCTATTACATAGGGCTGTTACTGAGTGACTTTTTCAATTAAGTCAGATACATCTGAGGCATTTGGAAGACCATTTGTTCCTCATATTTTTATTGTGAAGAAATTGACTTATTGTAATCTCAGTGTTTCAACATGGATGTATATCTTTGGCATTTTAAGGATAAGCATATATTAAAAGCAACAGCAGTAATAAACCCCAAGCCAATCAAACAAACCAAACAGATTAAAAAATAAACAGCAAAATAATAACTCTGAAGGTTTCAGTCGAATTTGTGCATCTTAGTAAGGTAATTCTGGAAGACTCAATTTTTTTCAAATTAAGAGAGGGGAAACTTTAGCTGTTGCAGATCGTGTTTTACAAATTATTTTTTTGGTTAAAAATTGACTTGTAACATGGGTGCTTTCTCTATTGCTTACTTGATTTGTATTCCAGGTTTTGTGTGTTCTGCTTGAGAAAGGTCTATCCTTTACCTGTTGCTTATTTTTTGTGCATTCATGTGAAGAGCAGTTAATGCTGATTGAGTTATAAAACTACCCTCCTTTGAAAAAAGTGGACAGTAACTCCATGTAGATGGTGATCTATTATAATGGGAAGCATCAAACATAAAAAATAATTTATGTATCAAGAGGCAGAGCAAGTCTTATGTCCTCGGATGACTTTTTCTTGACCTGTCTGGTAACCATCATTTCTGAGGAAAAGCTAATGCAGACAAGCAGGTCTTGCTCACAGATNGGCCGGGCCAGCGCCGCCCCACGAGGAGCTCCAGCACTGCCTCTCAGTCGAGCAGATGCATTGCGCATGTGCGAGCCGCAAAATTTTGCAAGTGGTGGAATCAAAACTGCGATAAATTCATATCGTAAATGCGCGGGGTTGTAATGGAGAGGTCGCAATGCGGAGGGGATTCACTGTAGTTGTATTTTCCAGTCCATTCACAAAGAGCTGTAGAATAGAAGGTTGATTGCAGCAAGAATTTTTTACTATTTTAATTCAAGATACAAAATTTGCATAGAAAATACTATAATCACTGTTTCTATTCTCTAGCTCTTGTGTGTATGTATGGTTCTTAAATTGTTTATTTTTTTTCTTCAGAAAATACAGCAAAAGCTATGCTTTGGGTTTCAGAATTTAGGTGCAAACCATTCTTGGTCTCTTTAGGACTACGGGCTATAACCTGTTTACAGTTCTAGAGCTGTTACAGTGAGAGGCAGGCAGCTCATTTCTGATAATAAACCAATCCTTGTGAGGGGAAAAAAATTCTGCAAACTCTAGCAAAAATAATTGTTAGGTTTGTTTTAAATTGGTTTTCAAACATTCCTAATTTGAACAAACTTACCAAGCAATGAGAGTGTTGTGAACAGACTTTTATTAGTAGATTCTCTCAGTGGCAGCTGAGTTAGAGGTAGGTTCCCATAGATATGGAATGAGGTGAGGTTGAGATTACAGTGAGTCTCCGTTACTCGCGGGCTGTTGGATCTGGTCCACCTCCTGCGAGTTGTGAAATCCGCAAAGATAGCGAACCCACTACGTAGTCGAATTCACCACGCCCGTGGTCACGCTCCCTCCCTATGTAAGAACTGGAGGATGGCCCTGAGAACGGGGCTTGTCTCAGTTGTCTGACTGCGTTATGCCGAGGCAGGGGCGCGGGCCCAGCCCGGCGCGGGCC
>WEKX01017354.1:177433-201232 GCA_013390025.1 Pitta sordida | reverse complement strand
CGGCGAGAGCCGGCCAAGTGGCGGGTACGGCCCCTGGCACAAAATGGCAGCCCCATCACCCCATCTTGTAGCCCAACGGAGGACAATTCCAGCTGTGCAAAAACACACATTTACACTAGCGCATCCTGGGCACACCATGTGTGCTCCCGAATGGGACCAATTTACATATTCATGAGCAGACGGGGCCTGCTGTGCTCGCCCTGTGAGTGGCGGGGAAGGGGGCAGGGGGGGGCCGGGCCAGCTGCACTTGCAGTGCGAGCGGCGAGACTGGGGGCCGTGCCAACTGGGGTCCTGGTACGTTCTGAGCATGCGCCAGGGTCGCACAGCTCATGGAAAAATCACCCGCAAGTACCGAAGCTCGCAAATAGTGGACCGTGAATACGCGGGAGCTCACTGTAATAGGAACAGCTGAGATTTAGCTTCTGTATGCAGTCAGCTTTTGCAGTTATTTGCCGTTTTACAGGCTGTATGTTTATGAGATAAAGAATTGCCAAGAGTGAAATATTTCACCTTGGCTTCACTTTGTGTTTCTCTGTCTCCCCATTTCCACTCAGTTGTCTTCATTTCCCACGACTCCATCATACCTCTTAGCCATATTTATCCCCCAGCAAACTCCAAGGTTTGCATGTGTCATTTTTTTCATTGCATTTGTTACTCTGTGTTCCTTTCTTCACCTCCTATTCTTCACATATGCTTGGACTAAAGTATTTCAATATTTTCTTCTGTTCTGTCTGTGATAAGTTGCACAGTATAATTCTGTTTGTGGTTGATACCTAGCCACTCTAAGAATAGAAATAAAGAATAACTGTAAAGAGGCAGCAAAAAATGTCGTTTGACTTGAATAGAAGCTTATCTTAAAGAGAACTACAGTGATTAATGGATTTAAGGGTATATACAAGGGGAAAATTGTATTACGAATTTGTATCTTTACTGTGCTGTCTCCAATCGTGCCCTCTCTCTTTAAACAGAATACACTGGAGTCTTCCAAAAAAAGTTCACTTGTCTCTTAGTTACAAATTTTGGAAGTACCTTTCATAGTTAAGCTTTACCAGACAAATGTTTATTTGTGAGCTTCTTAGTTTTCTAAGACTGCCTTTAATGTTATTTTTCTGAGAACAAATTTTCTGGTAGTGTAAATATAAATTTTAATTGAAATTACAAATGTCTCTTGCTTTTTTGTTTTGGACTTGGACCGGACATAACCGCAGATTATTTGTGCTTTTGTTGGTAGGAGTTTTTCTTCTGTTCTATTCTAACTGTACAGTGCTTCACACCTCTCCAAGGTTGCACCTTTAAAGCATGTATGTTCAACATGGAGAAAATCTGCTAAGAGCAAGAGCAGCCTCAGGTGTGTAGAAAACGAATGGACACACAAAAGGAGATGCTCACATGTCTATGAGTACTTTGCATGTGTTACTTTCTGTTTTAAGCTGCAATGTCCTCGGTTTCTCCCGGCCCTATTTGCTGAGTAATAGTGTTGGTCTGTCCAGCAGCACTGATCTCAATTCTTTTACAATTCACTGCTTTGGGAGGAAGGAAAGGCGAGACAGTTGATTAGGCAATGAATATGCCATTTTTCTTTTTTTATCCCACTCAGTAAAGAGGAACTGCAAAGGAAAGCTCAACAATAGACAAGGAAGACTGCCAGTTGGCTTTCACCCATCCCCCAGACAAATTCAGCCTGGCCTTGAAGCCTGAAATAACCTGCCTGCCTATTACCACTAGACTGGAACATGAATATTTATTAAAATTAGGTCAAGACCACAGTGAGGACAAAAGAGAGAAGCTCTCTTGGCTCCGAAAATCCATTAAGGTGACTTATATTTCTGCTCAAATGCTTTTGAAACTCTATATTATTTATTGTTATTCTGAGATTTTGCCTTGCTTCTTTTGTTGTTTCTGCCCTCAATATGGAATCCCAGATCATTACCTGGACACCTCCCTGGGAACAGATATGAGTTACAGAGAAGTTGTGACAGAATTAAAGTCCCCTCTTGCAGGTGACATTCCTCAAGGGCCATTTCAATGTGCTTTGTTTGACTCCACAATGTGATAACAAGTCAAGATTTTCAGGCTCAGCAGTTGAAACTCAAATTTCTCTTATTTTTGATAATTTCCTTGTCTTTTCAAGAGTCAGACTAATTCACTGTGTAACCTTTCCTTGCTTGATCCATCCCGTGGTTTTTGTCTGGATATTTTGCCATAAATTGTTGTGATACAGAAGTTATAGTACAGAACATGTGCTGTTCCTACCTTTTCAGCTCTGGCGGTTTGACCCTGTGGTGAGCAAACTTTATGCCAGTGACTTTAGTGCATTTTTAGGGAGGAATTAATTGGAATTTGGCTGTGATAGAATGGAAGAATGGAATGCACTGGAAAATGTGCAGAGACATTTACTGAATCTTAAAAAAATTAATTTTCTTTTATCATACTACATTGGCTCTAATGCCAAAGAAATCTTGGGAATTATTCTGGAATAGTTATTTTGAATTTAACTGAAGCAGTTATTCTGGAATAACTGCTCTGGTAAAATTCCAAGTGTAGACAGGTGTTAATAAACGTAAGTCTGTCATTTTGTTCACAAGTGGCATTTCCCCAGTCAGTGTTTGGTTTGCATTCTAGTGTCATCCAAAAGGCTTTTTTTACTTAATTTGCCATGTTCTTGAGGGGACCTGTCATGCAAAGATTATGAAAACTGTCATCAATTTTTGGAAGGAAAAAGACTTAAACCTTAATAGTGAAACTAACAAAACCAAACAAAAAACCCCAAACACAAATCAGTTCAGTGACAGCTTCTTTCCTGTTAGAATCCAGATATAATGTAAAAATTGAAGAATCATCTGTAATTTAACTTCCATGTAGCAAAAGTTACTCTGGAAGGATTTTCTCTGGCTTAAGCAATCACAAAATAACAGATGGTTTAGATGGTTTTTAAAATCTCTCTTGAAACCAAAAACTGGCTATATTTTACTTCTGTGACTAATTTGTTCTGTGTCACATGTATTATTTCCAATTGCTGAGAATCAAGCCTTTTGCTATTTTCCCCGGTTTTTGTTTAATTGTTTTTTCCTTACATGAAGTGTATATTTTCCCTTTTGGAATTATTTCCTAGAATGTTATTTTCTAGCTACTGTCTATTAACAGCCTATTAACAGAGCAGGGGAGAAAGCTGTCATTTTCATGAAAATACTTTGTTTCTATTATTTTTCCCCCCCTGTTGTTCTTTATTTCCTCTACCTATGTGCAATTACTGAAGTGCTTGGCCCTGCTCTAATGCAGACCAGTGGTGTAGGAGTGGTCTCTGGCTTTCCACACTTAGCTTGTGTCTTTGTTTTCATTTCCCTAGCCCTTTGTGAGATACTTTATGTCCTTTTTTAGGACAACAATTTGATCTAAAGTTAGGATACATTCTTCCCTTTACACACTGCTTTGCCCTTTCCTATACCAATAGAGACAAAAGCTTCACTTGCGGTGAAAATTGGCAACTAAATTTTTGTGTTATAAAAGAACTTTCAGAAATTGCTCAGGGTTTCCACTGTTCAAGAAGGAAGTGCTGCAGGTGCTATTACCACGACTTGATGAAAGAGCTTCTCTTCTTTATTTTCTTCTTTTTTTTTTTTTGTTTTGTTTTGGGAAAATAGATTGTGATCATGTAGTAGGCTTACAGGAGAAAGAAGAGATAGCTACGTTAGACCAACTATATTAATAGCAGGGCATCTACATGGCCAAATTTAGGACAGGAATAATTTGGGGGAGTCTGGGGGGGTTTGGAGGTTTCTTTTGTTTTGCATGACAGAGGAATAAGACTCATACTTCTTGTGAGAGACAGCACAGGAAGTCAACTGAAAGTTGGAACTTGCAAGGTTTGTGGCACGCAGAGAAGAGCTGTGAGGGTCTGTTGGTTGTAGGCTGTGGCGCAGGAAATGAAGCATCTGTAATGTTTTTGAACAGGTGACACAGGGAGATTTAATCTGAGTATGTATTTTTTTGGGGGGTAGTGATCCATGTCTACTTTACTCTGTGACAGTTTTGTTAATCTCTGGGTAGATTAACAAAATCTACCTAGGTAGATATTGGGTAGACCTACCTGTCTTCAAGCTGTAGACAGACTATGTCAATCTAAGTTTTTCCTGACAAAAAGAGAAACACAGTATCTCTATTTTTATTTTTAGAACTCTTGTGCAAAACCTCAAGTGCCAAGCCCCTTCTGGCTATTCTTTCTGCCCTCTGTCTTTTAGAAGATTGCAGGGCTGCAGGGTTGGGTTCATGCTTTGCTAACACTGCCGTCAGTTTGTCACATCTACCTCTGTTACTTTGCAGAGGCTTAGATTAATTAGAAGGGCAGATCCCTGATTCTGTTCCTGCAGCTGGTTCTCCCTGGTGTGCAAATCTGTTCTGTACCTTGAGGGTCCATGAGAGCAGATGGTAGTGGTACCGCTAAGCTAAAAATTTACTTATCAATGTGTAATTTGGATGATCAACAGCAGAAAGGATGTCTACACGTATGTAGTCTTGATGCTTTGCAAATCATGAGTGCTTTGTGAATCATAAATGCTATCTTCTCTCCCATTAGAAAAATGAGTTCTTACCCTTTGTGGCTGGTAGAGTATTTCTGACTGGCCGAGCAGACTTGGTGTAAGCTCTTTGGTGTGCTCTGCTTAGATACTGTTTGCTCTGGCATAATGGGAAATTCTCTCATGGAGATGAACAACATCCCAATGCTCCCTGCTGTTTGAGGATAAATCAGCAAGAGCATGTTTACTAGAGCTGTGAAGCTCTTCAATGCAGGCTGTTCCTGGGTCTCCTGATGCTGAGAGCTAGTAGCATCTCTCATATTAAGTATTTCCATTTTACTTTGAACACTTATCACTCTGGCTGTCACTTCTTCAATGTTATTGCTGTTCAGGAAGGAGACAAGGTCCTTTGAAAACACCACTGCTTCTAGATTAATGCTTTGCTTTCTGAGAAAAGCTGAGCCACAGGACCTCAGAATCAAGCTGTGACCAGAGACAAGCCTGGAGTGAAAATTTATTCTTCTTAAATAAAACTTTTCACATGCTTCACAAACTGTGAATATGTCACAGGACTTGTCAGCCTAAATTTGACCATGTTTCATTTTAAACAGAATTTTTACTGATCTTGGACAACACTAATTTTTTAAAACTTAGATTAAAGGAAAAAAAAACCAACCCAAACCACTTGGCAAACATGGCAAAAGAAAAAGCTCCAGAATCGTTTTTAGTCATGACAAATGTCTGGGTTTACTAAAATAGAGGAGGTTGGTAAAGCTGATTTCCAATCAAGAAATCAAGTAATTGTAGGGTATAGAGAGCTCTTTCACAGGAAGCTGGTTAGTCAATCAAAATACAAGTAATTTGTCATCTGTGTAATATTTTGAGGTATTTCCTTTATGGATACTTTTAGCAAAGTTCTCCTAAAACGTTTACTGTGTTTGCATTTGAAAGCATGTGATTTGTAAAAGGATTGGTGGGCCAAAGCAGTGAGACTGATTTGTCTGGTAGAAGGCAAGCTGTTTCTCTGAGCCTTTGTGTAGCCCCTATGTGGACACAACTTTTTAGCTCACTGGCCTGTGCTTGTTCTTTCATATCAAATTCTATTCACTGGTACTCGGTGTCCTTGGCTCACAGCTCTCCTGTGAGACCTCAGCAGACCCAGCTGGGAAATTTGTTTAGGTCCTGTGAGTGAGTCTATAGGAACAAATTACTTTGTTTTCCAGTCATCTCATCACCCCTATATATGTTGTGGGGTGAAAAAAGAGAAATCAAAGCCAGTCACCCAAAACAGACTTTAATAGATCCAGTTTTATGTCCTGAGCTGGTGTGAAAAACTGATTTCATAACACATGGGACAATTTATGTTGTTGCATTTGCAAGAAAAGACAACTGAGATCTGTTTGTTGTGCTGGAGGAAAGGACTGCTCTGTTTTATAATAAACCAGTAGTGAAGGTGACTACCTGACAAGTGGGAGAATTGAAATCATGTTTTTCCACTGCCCGGGAGGATACCCTACCCTCCTGTTAGACTTGTCCTATCTTGTACAAAAAAATTAAATAGCCAATGAAATGGAACAAGAGAGAATATCTTTTCAGCCTGCCAGCAAGGATGCGTTCTTGAAGTAGGACACAGAGGTTTTTATTCTCTGCTCCATTAAATTTATTGCTTATTTAATTATTTTCTCTAGACCTTGGCTTACATAGAGGAAAAAAACCCCCATCCCTCATTAGACCATATTGTGTATGTTTGAACAAGTTAAGCAAACAAAAAATCAAAGCATTGATACTGAAAGGAGGTTTTGCCAGAACACCTTATTACATTCCTGCGTTCAGGGTATTTCCAGGATAAGGAGGATGTGGGACCAAACCCAGCCAAGCCAAGGAAGCAACCGAACATGCACCTCTACCTATATGTTTGACTGTCTCACTTCAGGGACTTACCGGGGAATAGCTCTATTACCAGTGTTGCCTTCAGAAAAGGCAACTTAATCTTTCTAGGAAATCTGCCACTGGCAGTGATCAGTGCAGGTTTATGGTAAGGATTGTCTACTCAAAATTGACCAATACTTGTTTGTGGAGAACATAAATTTATCATACAAATATAGCAATATCACTAAAAGCAAATGGGGGAGGGGGAAGGGCTTAATCTCATTGAATCATGTGCACTTTGTCCATATGTTCCTCTCATGAGGGTTGTGGCTGTATGGGCTCTTCCCTGCGACTGCAGCGTTTTTTCCCTGTACGTGAAAGTCAGGGCTGTTAACTGTCATGGTCCACCCAGCTAGGCTGGACACTTGATGGTTTGTTTGCTGGATCTGGCAAAAGAAATCCCAAACAGGGGTTGGCTTTGGTCAAACAATGAAGCTTCATTATCCCATAAAGCAGGAACGCGATAGAAGAAAGTGGGATGGGAAAGGTAAAGAGAAAGGGAGAGAGAAAAAGGGTTCAGTAGCTACCACCAGACGATCAAGTCCTCAGGGAATCCCCATAGATCCTGATGTCAATGCAGAGTGGGAAAAGCGTGCAAAGCCCAGTTGATAAGAGGCCATCTTTAGACTAGATGTTACCCCTTGTCCCCCTCTTCTGTTCCAGTCAGTCTTTCTCTACCATGTAAAGCCAAGGCAGTGTCCAAGGCAAGGTCAGTTTTGAGTGACCTTTTGCCGGGAAGTGTGTTTTTGTGTTGCAATGCTAGGGCTGTATGCATATGTTGTCCTGTCTCTGAATGCTGGTGAGAGGGCCACAGCATATCTTGTACCACATAGTCCCTTCTCTGTGGTATCAGCACTCTAGTTTCTCACAGTCTAGTCTTAGCTCGGGAGCATCACTGGCAGGCCAAACTCTTGTCAAGACCTTAGCCTCAGTTTTTTGGGGTACCTATATTGTCCAAGTCTCTGGTGACAACGTTGAGACAATATTCCTCTTCTGACTGATGCTTACATTATTAAAGCCCATTTACTTGTTTCCTGTTCTCAAAACCTGCTTTGTGCATCTCTGCACCAGGCTTCTGGATGGAGACTGGGTTTATCACGCTGGACTGAGGACGTTATTTACCTTTATAGGTTTTATGTTGCCTGTTTTTTAGGAGGAGTTTAACTTTTTTTAGTGTGTCAGCAATTGTAATACATGATGCTGGTTACCTCATGCATTTTGTGGTTTGGAGCACATAAGTTGGAAGCTAACAGGGAGTATAACTTACTGGTTTAACCTGATGGACACTTAACAACCCAGCCACTCTGCTGCTGATGAGCACTGTCTGCTGCTGAACACTCTCCCAAGGCTTGTGTGGGCACCAAATGTTCTCCTTTATATCTGCTGTATTACTCAGTGGACAGTAATTTCAATGATACTTAAGTGCATATGTATATAAAATACAGAAGACCCCCGCTTATCCATGGTCTGCATCTCCACGGTTTCAATACTCCATGGCTCATTTATCAGAGAAGAGCAGTGCTGTGTGCCACAGAGGCAAATAGATCATGAATATGTAAATAAGCCCTGCCTGGGTGCCACTGGGGGTGGCAAGGGGGAGCCACAAGCCATGTGGCCTGGCCTGGTCCCATTTGGGATACATTTAATGTAAATGTGTGTTTTTGTGTGGCTGGAATTGTTCTCCAGTGAGCCTCAAGACGGGGCTGCTGTTGTGTGTGTCTGTGCGTGGGAGCAGAAGGCACTTCACCCCATTCACCCCGGGTGGACACTGCCCGCGCTGCAGATGGTGGCAGGGGCTGGGGCTGGCCACCAACACCAGGGGAAAAAAGAAAAAAAAAGGAAAATGAAAGTGTCATTTTAATAGCTGATGTGTCCCGGTCCTGTCCCATGTAATCTGGTTTCTGCAAAGGGAGGGAGCTGGGAATGGAACTGCGAGTGGTGTGGCCCATCCTGGTCCTGGTCCCATCCCACTTTGGCAGACGAAGGCCTGGCTGTGGTGGTGGCCTGTCCTTGAGAGGGGTGGGATGGCAGGCGGGGTTTAATTGAATATTCATGAGTTTGCTGTCTTTGCGAATTGCTGCCTTCATGCCCTGTTCCAGGACCTGTGGATCTGTGGGAACTAGGGGCTCTCTGTAGAGGGCAAACATGAAAAATAATAGAGACAATACCTTTCTTCTTCAAAAATACCTCTAATATGAGCTAACTTCAGCCCTTTCAGAAGTGCCAGCTTTTCTTTATTCCACTGCATTGTACAGATTACTGCTTGAAGGCTTTTGAAAAGTAACTCTCTGGTGGTTCATTCATTATGTTGTCTCCTTTCTTACTAACAACCAGTTCCCATAATGCTGAGCATCACTGCCAGTAAAGTGCCTGGAACTCTTGCCCGCTTCCACTACAGAAAGTACGTGATCAAACTCCACTATACTGTGGACAATATCAATAGTTTCTTTGCTTTGAATATTACAATTATTTATATATGTTAGTATGGCGGGGATTGGAACTAAAAGAAGAAGTTGTTTGGGGAAATTTATATAATCCCACTAATGATTACTGGCATTGTGAATCAAACCCTGTATTTGCCCAACTCACCTGGGAATTTTGCCATTGAGTTCTCTCAGGCTGGAATTTATGTCAATACATGAAATTAGAGGAAATTTGTTTGGGACTTTGCTTTAGCAAAGGGTGTTTTATAACAAAAATCCTTTTTTGAATTCTTCTGAAGGTTGGTGATTATTATTCTAAATATAACTAATTGCTTAAACAGAAAACTAAGTCTAACGAGCAGATAAATAAGTAATTACCATGGCAAATCAGAACTCTATGAATAAGCCCCTCTACTGCAATCTAAGACTGTTTTCATCCATTATCCAAAAAATTGTTTCTCTGAAAGGAGACTATTAATGTAAAGCAATGACTGCCCTTAACTAATGAAATTTGTGGCGTTGGCTGTAATGTGATTTTCCTACGGTACTCTGCATTGGAAATACTTTATTTACAATGTAAAAGGTCTAATGGCTTCTTGGTTTTGCTAGAGTATCTTTTCCCCTCTTCATCTTACATCTCCCCAA
This sequence comes from Pitta sordida, assembly GCA_013390025.1. Lineage (NCBI taxonomy): Eukaryota > Metazoa > Chordata > Aves > Passeriformes > Pittidae > Pitta > Pitta sordida. The sequence goes on along the minus strand of WEKX01017354.1, from coordinate 191,721 downwards.
TAATCTCTTTCCACCACAATTCTTGCTGATAAAAAATCACCAAACCTAGTTTACATGGAGATTCCTAATATATGTGTATCCAGACCATCCAAGGTCTGCAAACAATTTGGATTGTTCATACAGTAAGATGTCAGATATCAATAACTCCTAAGGCATTTTTTGATAATTTCAGTGGTATATCATGTTTCTTTGACACTTGCCTTTTCTTATACCTTATTCTTGATTTGAATATCCAGAAAATGCTTAATATAATGATCACTTTCCACCAAATACTGCATCCCTCTCTATTTGTAATAAATGAGTGTTCTTGCTTGTCTTGAATATGATGGCGAAGAAAGTTTAGGAACCAAAAAGCTGTTTATTGAGAAAATAAGCCCTGAGCTGCAGGGAAAAATGCTATAGGAAATGTCAATATTACTGAATATTTTGGAAGACTGAGGTCTCTAAATTTTACTCCCTATTTTCTATCCCTGTAACTGATTTTTTTATCTGAACATTTGGCTTATAGTGGAGACTCTCTTTGACTTTTTAATTCAGAGTGCTGGTCTGCAATAAAGAGATTAGTATTTGATAAAATCGTTAACTTCTCCCTTCACTCTTTTTAAAGCATTCATCTTATGCCTTATGAACAACTTAATCAAAAAAGGCAAAGAATAATCACCCTCTTTTAATTCTGTTTCTTACAGTGGACCTTTTTCCCCACATAATACATTTAACAATATTTTTCTTGGACTGAAAACTTTGGGGTAAAAAGATTCAGCTATTGCCTCTAGTTATTGTGCAGAATTATTTCTGCTGCTTAACTGTAAACTTCTTGCCCTTAAAATAAGCTCTTGCTGTAATACTGCATGCTCAGAGCAGAGGACTCTAGTTGCCTAGGGCTGTTTCTAGGAGCGGTGGACTTGTCAGGCAGTGTGTACTACAGTCATCAGCTTGCTTCCAGCAGGTTGTAGAAAGCTGACTGAAAAATGGGGCTGCTGATGAGATGAATCATAGAATATCCTGAGCTGGAAGGAGCCCACAGGGATCACTGAAGTCTAACTCCTGGCCCTGTGCTGGACATCCCCAAGAATCACACCACATCCCGAAGTGTTTTCCCAAAGCTTCTTCAACTTAGATAGGCTTGGTGGTGTGACCACTTCCCTGGTGAGCCTGTTTCAGTGCCTGAGCACCCTCTGGATGAAGAGTTTTTTCCTAATGCTTATCTAAACCAGCCCTGACACAGCTTCATGCCATTCCCTCAGATTCTGTGAGCACTTTCTTTCATACTGCAGCAGTATCATTTTATTTGGTGATTGGATTTAAGGAATTTGAATCACAGTAGGATACCATGGAAGGAAAGCCATATGCTTATAAATTAAGTCATTATACAGGAACTTTATTCACACAGGTTTTTTAAGGTTGATATATTCTCCTTTGAAAACAGTGCAAGCTCTGTGTTGTAGGACAGATGCATAGAAGAGAATAGGTTTCACCTCCTTGGCCTTGTGGTCTTAGAGTTTAGGGCTGAAAAAGAATTTGTACTTAAGTCTCTCCGAGAACCAGAGGGGAGAGTGTGAGATGGTAGCAGACTGTCTTACCTGAAACTGCTCTAGTGAGTTGTGCAGGAAAAGTTCTCTTCAGCCAAAAGAATTATTTCCATGTGATGTGAGTGACACTGGGAAAATGATGATACACTAATCTTTAATTTCTGCTCCCTAGGGGAAAAAGTATATAATGAGCAATATTGCTTTGCTCACAAAACTCCTAATGAAGCTGGAGGTATGCAAACAAAACTGCTATTACCATAGTTTGGTTTCCTCCAAGTGGTTTATTTGTACTAAGTAAGCCTCTGACGCTTCATTTGTGTTTTTCTCAATATTAATATTGCACTATTCCTGTCCCAGCAAGGAGCTCCCTCTGTAATGTTATTCAGACCTTCCTGGTTCTGAAATCTTGCTTTCACAAGTATTTAATTTTTATGATAGTTCCTAATATTTAATTAAGCTGCATGGTATCAATTGAAATGTTTTGCAGATTTTTGGAAGATGTTGGAATTTATTGGAATGATGGGAATAATTAGTTGACCTGGAGTAAAGCCAGAATGTTATGGGTAGTTTTACTGACCAGTTGGAAATAGTCTGGGGCAAAGATTCGTTGTGCACTATTTTATGAGTACAGTCAGTACTTATTCAGATAAAAGCTCTTAAGATACAGGAGAAAACAGTTACGTTTTGAACTAAGTTGCTTTGGCAACTCCAAGAACATTTATTACTGTATTCAAGTCTCTTCAGTGGTTAGGAAGGTGATTCTTCGTATATTGCAATGGCTTTTTAGGTAAGATATACGTTTTTAGTGGCATTGTTCTGGAGTGTTGTAACAGATTACTCGGGTTTGTTCTGATGAAATGCTGTCATAGCATTATTTAAGAAAAATGTGAAGTATAAATTTCATTGTGAACTCGGAGCAATCTAACAGTGTATTAGTGTACAAATAAACAATGCTTGAATAAAACATCATGGAAATTTCCAGTTGAAAGTTATTTGAAATCTTCTCAAAGTCTTAAGTAGAACTTTTAGAGGAGGACAAAAAAAAAAGGCAGATATACCTATATGCTGAAGCATACGCAGAGAAACCTAGTTCCTTTACCAGAACGTGCATAGTAACAGTTAATGCTGCAGGGTGCGTGGGCTCCACACAGGCATCAGTTGACAAATCCTGAATCTGATTTTATATTTTTAGTTACTAATTGATTTATCTGATGGGGAAGCAGCTACAATGATAATTTTTCATGCGGTTATTAAAAAATATAGAAATGTCAAACTGCCTTACAGCAGGATTCAAAACTTGTCAGTATGTTTGTTAATTTCTGATTATTGAAATGAAGATTGCAAAACTGGGAAGGGATTCAAGGCAGGGTGTAACTTTTTTTGCATATTATTATTTCCCAGAACCGTTTTTGACAAGGAACGTAATTATCCTGAATTTATAATTGATCAAACCTGTGTGCCCATGTCCCTATTTCAGAAGTGGGTTCTGTTCGTAAATTATGCAAGTCCTATTGGAAATAGTATTTTCTATTAGTAATACCAAGAGAATAACTACATACGTACAAGGCTTTATCTTACTTGGAAGCTGAGGCTACTTCTAATCATTCTAGATGAGAAGAGATAGTCTGGAAAAAGGAATGTTCAAAGTATGAATAATTCATTTCTTATTTTAAATGAATGCGCATTCATAGTTATATTTTAATTGACAAAATTTGTTTTCAATACAAGGCACTATGAATGGCTTGACAAAATTTGTTATTTGCTTTTACAATGCAACATGAGCGGGACATGCAATTGGAGCTCTGCTTTCTGCTGGATCCCAGGTGACCGTGCTGTCAGCTGGCCTTCCAGATGGCACAGAGATTCAGATGACGACATGCTGGTTTATGAAGTGGAAAGTGTAATTACTGTGTTAACAATGCATAATGTTGGATTTACTGTTGGTGCTAGAGCTAGGGAAGTTGAATAATACATCACTAAAATCTCTCTCAGGAAGAGACAAATGCTTTAATCCATGCAGAATGGCTTCACTGACGTCCTTAAAAATTTTCAAGCACTTCTCAAAAGAACATTTTCTTTTTATTTCCTTTCCATCAGCATAAGAAATGATGCACTATGAAGAGAAGCTAAGACTCTCATCCATTCTCCAACCATTTGAAGCTTGTTGTAAGGGTGTCAGCTTTGAACACAGCTATTGGAATGGCCACTGAAAGAATAAATATGGCAAGTGAATGTGAAGCATGGTTCCAATTGAGACACCTCTAATACTTCTCAAAGCTATTAATTCTTAGGTACTGGTAAAGTGACCTGACTGCAAATGTGTGCTTTGACTCTACAAGTAGCTTAGTCACCTCCATTCTTTGTTGGTAACTATGTTCCCCATGTGTCCAAAGATGAGGAAAAGATTGAGGTACTTTAACACCTTGTTTGCCTCAGTTTCCAGCGGTAAGACAGGATGTCTTCAGGACAACTTGCCTCCCAAGCTGGTAGAGAGGGCCTGAATAGTACCCCTGTAACCCAGGAGGAAGCAGTGATCTGCTGGGCCACCTGGATCCTCACAAGTCTATGGGACCAGATGGCATCCATCCTAGGGTGAGGAGGGAGCTGGGGGAAGAGTTTGCCATACCATTCTCCATCATTTATCTCCAGTCCTGACTCACCAGGGTGGTCCCAGATGGTTGGAATTTGGCCGATGTGATGCTCATCTACATGAAGGGCTAGAAGAAAGACCTGGGAAACTACTGGCCTATCAGCCTGACCTCAGTGTCTGTCGAAGTTATGGAGCAGATCATCTTGAGTACAGTCACATGGCACCTACAGGAGGGATGGAGATTAGATCCAACTAGCATGGATTTAGGAGAGGCAGGTCCTGCCTGACCAACTTGATCTCTTTTTATAACTAGGTGGCCCACCTGATTGATGAGGGGAAGGCTGTGGATGTAGTCCCGCTGGACTTCAGCAAAGCCTTTGACACTGTCTCCCATAGCAAACTCCTGGAAAAGCTGGCAGCCCATGGCTTGGACAGGTGTACTCTGCACTGGGTTAAGAATTGGCCCGGAGAGTGGTGGTGAATGGTGCCACATCCAGTTGGCGGCCAGTCACTAGCAGTGTCCCCCAGGGATCAGTGTTGGGCCCAGTCCTGTTTAACATCTTTATTGATGATCTGGATGAGGGGATTGAGTCCATCACTAGCAACTTTGCAGATGACACCAAGATGGGAGCAAGTGTCAATCTTTTAGAAGGTAGGAGGGCTCTGCAGAGCGACCTGGACAGGCTCAGGGGAGACCTTATCACTCTCTACAACTACCTGAAATGAGGTTGTAGCGAGGTGGGGGTCAGTCTCTTCTCCCAGGCAACAAGTGACAGAACGAGAGAACTGAACAAAATCTCAAGCTGCACCAGGGGAAGTTTAGGCTGAATGTTAGGAAAAAATTCTTCACAGAAAAAGTGGTTGGCCATTGGAATGGGCTGCCCATAGAGGTGGTGGAGTCACCATCTCTGGAACTGCTTAAAAAGAGACTGGATATGGCACTTAGTGCCATGGTTTAGTTGATGAGATGGTGTTAGGTAATAGGTTGGACTTGAGGATCTCGAAGATCTTTTCCAACCTAGTCAGTTCTGTGATTCTGAACTTACTGAAGCAGAAGGAAGGCAGGCAGTAATTTAAATGTCCATCTAGGTAATGAAAGCTCTGAACTAATGTGAATGTATGCTAAGTTAATGTAGCATGTTTCCTATACAATGATGAATGTGATGAACAGCGATGATCATGAAGATAGATCTAAATAGTCAACATGCAGCCCTGTTGTCATCTTAGAATCTATGTTTTCTTGTTTTTCTTCTTGCAGAAATGAGACATGGCTGTATAGATAGTAACAGGAACAGTGCTGATGTTTAAAAGGCAGTTCCAAACTGTATTATCACTGAAGTTAAATATACTTAAAACAACTATAAGAATACAGAACTTGGCAATGAAATTATCCCACTCTGAAAAACAGCCTAGTACAGTGAACACCCCTTACTTGCGGGCTGTTGAGTCCGGTCTGTCTCGCGCGAATAGTGAAATTCGCAAAGATAGTGAACCCACTGTATAGTCGAGTATGCCACGCCCGTAGCCACGCTCCCTCCCCATATAAGGTCTGGAGGAGGGTCCTGAGAGCGGGGCTTGTCTCAGTTGTCTGGCTGTGTTACACTGAGCGCTGACTGCTGAGTGCCAAGCCGCGGGGCTGGCACAGTCCCTCACCCTGTCTTGTAGCCCGGCGGAGGACAATTCCAGCTGTGCAAAAACACACATTTACACTAAACGCATCCCAGGCGTGCCGTGCCTGCTCCCGGCTGGGACCAATTTACATATTCATGAGCAGATGGGGCCCGCTGTTCTCGCCCTGCGAGTGGCAGGGGGGAGCGGGGCCGGTTGCGCTTGCAGTGCGAGCGGCGGGGCTGGGGTCCATGCCGACTGGGGTCCCGGTATGTTCTGGGCATGCGCCGGGGTCACACAGCTCACGGAAAAATCGCCCGCAAGTACTGAAGCTCGTGAATAGCGGACCGCGAATACACGGGGCTCACTGTATGTTGAAAGAGGACATTGTGTTTCCCAAATATGTATAGTGCATTTGCTAACTTTGTGGACTCATTCTTTCAAAGCATGGAACCTCTTAGAATAGCTGTCCTAGAGTCCAGAAGACAGTGAGATTTTGAAAGTGACTGTCCTAATGAACCATATGAATACTTAAAATCAAAGTGATACTTCTTTTGTTTTGTTTTCAGGAAGCTGATATTGAGTGTGATGTTTTGTTCCTAAAGTATTGTACTTTGTGCAGTTTATAAGTAAGAAATCTTTGCCATTGCTGTATTTTCTAGTACATGTATAAATTTCTTACACTGACTTATTGGAACCATTCCTTTCATGGGAAAAGGGAGACTGTAGGCAACAATTGAATTCTGATGTCTTCTTTTATGCTGCTTTTTTGCACTGTGTCTTTATACTAGAAAAATTTGAACTGATGTTTATCTTATAATAGCACTCTTGCAAAGCATCCAAGTATTTGTGATTTGATTTACCCATTGTTAAGATTTGCAGCTGATGAGAGAATATGCACAATACGAAACAGACCTGTTCCACTGAAATAACGGTTAGCCTCCCTTAAACAAATGCTCTTATCTCAGTTTCATGATCTTATTCTCCTTTCTCTATTCTTGCACTGTGTAAATACTTAAGATTGTCTCACATAGGACACCTTAGGAATTAGCCACAATGTTGATTTTCTAATAAATCACCTCTTAGCTTATGAAGAATTACAATGCTTGCATACTCAAATAGAAATGAAAATATGAGCAGTTCTTGTAAAATAAAGCTATACTTGAGGCACACTATTTAATAGTACAGAGGTCTATATTTATATTAGCAATTAAAATATTATTTAAGACATGACATTCTTAAATGTCATGCCCTGATATTCAAGAATTCCAGGAGGATGTTCCTACAGGCATCCTATATTCTGTTACTTTTAGCTGAAAATATTGTTTTTAAGGATATTAAAATATAATTATACCATGTTTCAATATGCATCTATGGTAACCATTACTTAGGGGGAAAAAGGTGCTAAATTAATTTTATAGATATTAACAGAGGAAGCTATTTACAACATCTGAATAAATGTGTCAAACAATTCCAGTTTAAAGTGGTTGTTTGTTTTGGGTTTTGCTTTGTTAGGGTTTTTTTTAGTGGTTTTTTTAAATCTTTCACTAAGAGGACAAATTTTTTAATAGCTAATTACTCTTTTCTACTTATGGATCATGTGGTATTTTATTGGTTGTTTAAAAAACTGTCTAGACATCAGTAACTTGACAAATCCATGTTTCCCAGTTTTTATCTTCAAGACTGGTATAGAAATGCTTTGCATAATTTTGCATTGTACTCCAATGCTCTGACTATAGAGGATTACTCTGGTGTGGAGGTTGTGATGTTCTTTATTTGTTTTTTTAATGACAACTGCAGAATTTTTTTTTTTTTTGGTTGAACCAGCATGTAAAGTGGGAAGATCTGAGCCTTTATAAGCTGAAATAAATGTAGAGCTCATCTTTAATTTCTTAACATTATTGTAACTGGCCTTCACATTTAAAAAAATTAATACTGAACTCACTCAGTTTGGCCAGGTTGAATATTTTCTACCAATTATTAATTGCAAAAATGTTTGAGATAATTATAGAAAATGTACACTTTCTACAGAAATGTGTGAATTGTGATGGCAACTCTAGTTTGCTGTCTGTTCACTTCCCTCTCCCACTTGGCAGCCTTTTACCACAAGGAGAGAACACATGGGTTGGTTGACTTTTCAACAGCCCGTCTGGCAAGCTGACTGGGAGCTGTGAAAACTGCAGCCCTAAGAGTCATCTTTGATATCTAAGCACCAAAAATCTTTCTGATCCAAGCTTTTGGGGCTCTTTAGGGAGAATCGGCTCTGGCTGAGAGAGTTTTAAAGTGTTATGCTGCACCATGATGTGTGTGTATTAAACAGCTCTTTATCTTCTGGGTTCTTGATCCAAGAAACGGTCTTCTTCCCACAAACAGTTGTTTTGTATGGAAACCTTGTGTGCCTCAGGAGAACCTGATTGAAGCAGCACTAGTAACATTAGCAGTCCTGAATATTGAAACTGGGATTAAAGATCAAATAATTGTTAGTGAAATCAATGGTGGAGGATGGGTTTTTCCCCTTCGTTATTTTTCAAATACCAAATACTGTAATGATTTTATTAGATGTACCCATTTGGAAGAATATATCTGGCCCCATCTTAACATCTAAATCTGTAGTGAATCCAGCCTTATTCTAGAGTTTAGCATTGGAACAATATTTGTTAAATCCACATTAAAATGTTCTACTATCACAACTGAAAATATTCTTCAGATTTGTGGGTGTCCAGTCCTTGTAATTATGACCCTGTGTCTGTCTTCAACTAGAACTTGTTGGCCAGATATGTTCATCTTTTTGTGTGTTATGTGTGCTTGCAGCAAAATGGAGAGGAGAGACTTGTCTGTTTTCTGAAATATCATTAAGGTTCTCTTCCTCCTACATCTCTTCAACTTTCTTGGTTTGTATTTACCTCCTGAATTTTTCCTCACTGTGGCGCCTTCCAAAACTGTCACTATTCAGTGTGCAGGGTAAACTGAGTAGACAGATGTAAAACGTTGGGTGAGAGTGATGAATAGAATTGACCTCCAGCTTATTGGACATTTTACAGCATTTTACTCTTTCATACAGGTTTTGTAAATGCTTTTGGTAACTATTTTCAAGTTGAAATAACAGAATAAGAAACACATGAAACAATGTTAACTCTAAATGCTGCACATCTTTTGAAGTTTTATGGCCTGTTTTAAACAGTAGCTGCTCAGTGCCAGGAGATTCCATACCTCAGTATAATTCTCCATTGTCTGAATTTACATTTGCCTACAGAAGCATAAAAAATAGTGAACTGTAAAGCAACTCAGTAGATACTCATGAATCAATAGTGATGTGTATATGAAGTGGATATTTCTTAAAAATTATTATTTTGAAGTACAGTATTGATGGTGTCATCAAGTCCAATCCATAGATTTGACTTGATGATCTCAAAGGTCTTTTCCAACGTATTTAATTCTGTGTGATTCTGCAATTCAGTGAATGTGAACTTGGCACATCAAAGGTAACATAACAGGGGTAACCTGATGGATCCTGCTTTTGGGGAAACAGCAATTAGTTTAAACTTTGAACTCCTTTTCTTTCTACTGGTCTTTCAAACAGATTATAACCTTAGATACATCCAGAAAAAGGTGAGTACTAAAAAGCAGAGGTTTGTATAGAAGTATCCAAGAAAGTGCCTAGAAATAAATCACTAACTTTCACACCAAAGCCTATGTAAGGGCTGGTTTATGTTGCAGAAAAAAAATCAACAATCATGAAAATATTTAATAACCAATGTGGTGGAAAACAATTTATAATCCTTTTCGGTTGATCAAACATATAAGTTGACATTGATTCATATAATATTTTTTTCCTTCTCTTCTCAAGACAGGAAGTATGTAGAGACTGCACTTAGATGGAGGACTGAAACAATGAGGCATATTTGTGCTTTGAGTAGAAAATTAATTGCATTTTCAAGCCAGGCTATAGGTCTTTAAACCTGACTATAAATGCTTTTATGGTAAATCCATGGGACAGAACAGCTGTTGCCTAATGAAGCACATATTGAATATAGAAGGCAGTGAGACAGCATCACTCTGTCAAATGCTACATAGCCTGAGAAGTTAATAACTACAGAAATACCTCAGTTACTCAGGTCCTCAATTCGCCACAGAGATTTTTTCCGCAGTCCTTACTCAGTTGTTCAAGGAGCAGTGTATAATTCTGCTGGACAGATCTAAAAAACCGAAATCCAGTTGGTTGCATTTTGAGCAATTATATCGAAACCCTTTTGTAGTCTTACCCCAATACTTTTAACCCAATATTTTCAATATCTCCAATTTGCACCAAACTCCTGTTCAGATCAGTTCAATGTAAACTCNTTTCATACAGGTTTTGTAAATGCTTTTGGTAACTATTTTCAAGTTGAAATAACAGAATAAGAAACACATGAAACAATGTTAACTCTAAATGCTGCACATCTTTTGAAGTTTTATGGCCTGTTTTAAACAGTAGCTGCTCAGTGCCAGGAGATTCCATACCTCAGTATAATTCTCCATTGTCTGAATTTACATTTGCCTACAGAAGCATAAAAAATAGTGAACTGTAAAGCAACTCAGTAGATACTCATGAATCAATAGTGATGTGTATATGAAGTGGATATTTCTTAAAAATTATTATTTTGAAGTACAGTATTGATGGTGTCATCAAGTCCAATCCATAGATTTGACTTGATGATCTCAAAGGTCTTTTCCAACGTATTTAATTCTGTGTGATTCTGCAATTCAGTGAATGTGAACTTGGCACATCAAAGGTAACATAACAGGAGTAACCTGATGGATCCTGCTTTTGGGGAAACAGCAATTAGTTTAAACTTTGAACTCCTTTTCTTTCTACTGGTCTTTCAAACAGATTATAACCTTAGATACATCCAGAAAAAGGTGAGTACTAAAAAGCAGAGGTTTGTATAGAAGTATCCAAGAAAGTGCCTAGAAATAAATCACTAACTTTCACACCAAAGCCTATGTAAGGGCTGGTTTATGTTGCAGAAAAAAAATCAACAATCATGAAAATATTTAATAACCAATGTGGTGGAAAACAATTTATAATCCTTTTCGGTTGATCAAACATATAAGTTGACATTGATTCATATAATATTTTTTTCCTTCTCTTCTCAAGACAGGAAGTATGTAGAGACTGCACTTAGATGGAGGACTGAAACAATGAGGCATATTTGTGCTTTGAGTAGAAAATTAATTGCATTTTCAAGCCAGGCTATAGGTCTTTAAACCTGACTATAAATGCTTTTATGGTAAATCCATGGGACAGAACAGCTGTTGCCTAATGAAGCACATATTGAATATAGAAGACAGTGAGACAGCATCACTCTGTCAAATGCTACATAGCCTGAGAAGTTAATAACTACAGAAATACCTCAGTTACTCAGGTCCTCAATTCGCCACAGAGATTTTTTCCGCAGTCCTTACTCAGTTGTTCAAGGAGCAGTGTATAATTCTGCTGGACAGATCTAAAAAACCGAAATCCAGTTGGTTGCATTTTGCGCAATTATATCGAAACCCTTTTGTAGTCTTACCCTAATACTTTTAACCCAATATTTTCAATATCTCCAATTTGCACCAAACTCCTGTTCAGATCAGTTCAATGTAAACTCACGGTGATCAGTTCAATACAACTCAGCATTTTCCTCACTTATGAAAAAAAACACCTTTTTGTATTTGGAATCGAATATTTGTGTGCGTGCATATGCATTTTTCCCCTGCTGCTGTTTTGCTACTAAATCCTTTGATTTATGACAGTCTCATAATTGCTCTGTTTTCACTACATAAAAGAGAAAATGTTGTTTTCTTTCATCTTAGATGTTTCTTATTGAAATAAACATATATAGACGCTTCAGGAGATAAGGGAAAATTATGTTCTGTAAACAGCAATGACCCCAATAATCGCCTCACTAGCTGTCATGCATACACAGATGTGGTAGGCAAGGTATACAAGAAACAGAATATCCTCTGCAATGCAATAATAACATATACTGCTAGCAGACACATTTGGAAGTCTAGTTCAGAGATCCAGTAAGTCTCCAACTTTCCCCTGGATCCCAGGTTGACTAGAACAGTGACATTAAAACCAGCACAGACATATTCATCTTTCACATCATCTTTGTAAAAACAGGATAGACTCAAGATTCTGATCTCATAGTAGAAATAATTGTCCTTGAAAGACAAACTACTAGACTGAGGGTAATTATTCTCATATCTTAGGATCTTGAAGTAGTTAGAGATTCTTCTCAACTGGTGAAATTTCTATTAAACTGCTGGTTGGTTTTTTTTTAAGTATAAGGAGAACATTGATGTCAATCACATGAAGCAGATATGTTCTTACAATCTCTTTTTCATCAGACTTAATGGAAAGTATGATGCACTGAGCTGTCAGATAAGAAGCAAATAAATTTTTTGCCCAGGGTGTATCTTCCAAAAATACTTGCAAACTTCTCTGCAGTTAGATTTTCTAGATCCTTAATGTTTGTAAAATATTATATGCCAATAGAATTGAGCATGCATGCTCTTTCCCAAGAACTTCATTATTTAACATTTAATAGGAAAGCTGGTCCTCTTGACTTCAGGAGATGTAATTCACTTTCTAAAGTGATCTGCAAACTTGTGTGCTTGGACAACTTATTTCATCCCAGTGTACTCATTCTGCAGAAGGAAGTAATGCATGTTTCATTCAGAAAAATCTAGAGGCCAGTGATAGATGTTGGCAGGGCACATGCAGTTGCATTTTCTTTTACAGGTGAAATCCTTCTGTAATCAGGGACTCCAAAGATTTCAGCTTCACTCTGATTAATAATTATTAATGATTATTAGACAATAATTGCATTACACTTCAGTCTGTTTCTGAAATCATATTAACAACATGAGTTTTCCAAGAAAAATTTTTTGTTACTGCATGTTCAGTTATACATATCTGAATGCTTTTTGTTTTCCACTGTAATATCCTTGATTTTTTGTGTGTNAGTGAACTTAGAATGTTCCTGTGAACATGCACAATGAAACCAGATCGAAGTCCCCCAAATGTTGCAGGTACACAGAGTACATCACACATCCTGGTTTTGCATAGGGAAAAAAAATATAGTGTTCCATCAGGTGCCTGAGAACTGCAATTCTGAAAAGGCAGCAGTTTGATAATCTGATGCAGAGGTGCATTAATTAGAGAGTGTCTTAGCACCAATGCTGTGGAAAAAAAAATCCTCAGAATCCACATGAACTTCCACATGAACTACAGCAGTCAGAGAAGAGCTGCTGAAAACAGTCAGAGTACCAGTTGGTGACAGCTGCAGGGTGTTTTGACCCAACTGCCAATGTCTTGAAAAAGTTACAAACTTTGAACTGCTGAGGGAGTTGTGCCAATTACTTTATTACATTTACTGTATGATGTCATTATTGATCATATCACTTTGAGATGTGATTTAGAGTCCTACTGTGATGCTCACAAAATCTGTTTCCCATGTCAAGATCATTCTCAGTTCCTCTTGTCACACAGACTGTTTGTGGAGTTGAGTTTCTCTGTCCATTCACCCCAAGAAAAAGAGAATCTTAAAGAAGGAAGCAGAGATGAGGAGGGAGAGGTACTGGCCCTGACACCCAACAGGCTGCATTATGTTTTACTTGAAATCTTGTTCCTTCAGATAGTTGACGGATAGGTCTTTGAGTTCCTGAGGGAGGAGAGACTTTCTTTTTCTACAAGATCAGTTCTGACACCTTTTGCTGTTATAATTAGGGTTTTTTTTCTCTTTGACAGTGTTAGATTTTTATTGCATTTGCTGGGGCACAACAACTAGAAAAGAAGAAATCCTCTGTTATCCTGCTTAGCCAATTCTCTGGCATTTGCCATTCTCACAGGCACAAAGACAATTGTTTGGATTTTATTAGGTGAATTGAGTATAATTATGACAGCACTAAATACAGAGCTAATATTTTTACTCCTAAATCCAGGAGTTATTATGGGTGATGGACTGTAGAATAGACACAAATGTGTGTGCAACACACACAGAACAACTGAGCTTTACAGGCCTCATTTACAGCTCTGTTTGGAAGTGAGGGTAACACTTCCATTAATGACACCAATGGCAGTCCTTTACTAAATTAGAGACTAAATTTGAACAGTACCATGACAACATACTTTAAATTTGTATCTAGAACTTTCCAAAGCTATGACAATGGTTGCTGTATAAGACTGCAGTACAGCAAGCATCCTTCTTACCAGCTTCCTAGAGTAAGTTATGTATGTATACATATATTCTGCTCCTGGAAAGACACTAAAGAATAGAGAGGTCTTTAGAGATACTGTTGAAGGAGATTGAGGTCCCTAACTTTTATTTAATCAGAGAAACAATTAGTTGGGGTTTTTTATAATTGTTTTTTTCTTTTACCAACAAAGACCTTTCAGGGAGTTCTATATGGTTGGTTAAGGTTTTTTTATTTAAGTAACGTCAAAGAGAAACAGAACAACCTTACTACTGAATAAATAGGCAATTTACTTCAAAAAACCTTATAATAGATGTGTTTGACAGCCACAGTAAAAC
>WEKX01017354.1:134324-171268 GCA_013390025.1 Pitta sordida | reverse complement strand
CAGCTAAAGCAAAAAGTTTCATTCTAGACCTAGCATAAGCTTTTCTTGATGCCATGTATAGGTATTTCTTCTACATTTACAACAAGTTACTGCTTTGCAGAACATTTATTTCTCATTTTCTCTGTGGCAATATTTTGTGGAGGATAAAACTTATTCCTGTGTCTACTCTTGTCTTTCTCTGATTTCATAGGCATTGTTTGTGCAATTTTTTCTCATGGGTCATGAGTTTACACCTGTGCTTGTTGACTGCTTTTCCACTGCTGATCTAAACTTTTTGTAGAATGTACTGCTTGAAATTCACCTAGATGCTTCAATTGATGTTTGGCCAAGGACAGAGAGAAAGAAGATTAACTTTACAGATTTACATGAGGCTAATCTGCTCCTTTAGCCATGGCTGTTATTTGTTTTCTCTGATTTCATATTCAGTTTGTGTTCTGCAGCACCATACAGTGTATTTCAAACTCTGAATTGCTCAGCAAGCAATCACTCTCTATTGCTTGCAGTATTGGCTATTTGTAGTTTGCCAGCTATAACATAGTTACCTAAATCATACCATTGGGGTTTCTCCTTTCTTTCCTACCACCTAAAAATGGGTAACAATTTACAAGTATGAGCTCGTGTATTTACAGGGCGAATGATCTCTTATGTGTTCATTACTGTGGGAAAATATTGTGATTTCTGTTACTTTCTTTAAGCACCTCGGAAGTGTTTCCACATTCTTTTCTGTACTGTCATTATAGCAAATTTTCAAATACAGTCTGGGTGAGTAGGATAGGCACTTGTGTTTGTGATGATTGAGTACTCTGGTTTTGTTGCTTTTTTTCCATACTTCAATTTTGTCCTTGATGCATTTTCTAGAAGATTATGCAGAAAAAAACTTCACACAACAAGGGGTTCTGTGTATTCAAAGACTTAGACCTAGTCAGCACGGATTTAGGAGAGGTAGGTCCTGCCTGACCAACCTTCTTACAATCCCCAGTGTAACTCTTTATATTATTAAGTAACAGGGGTCTGCAGCACCTGTTCTCTCCAAATCAGAGATAACATCTTCATGGTGTTATCCATATGTTGAAGTGGAAGGTATGACCTCAAGGTCACATGGAAGATAAACTGCAGATTCACGAATCAGACTTTATTGATCTTTTCACTCATTTTCTTGCCTTGTAATTGCTTTCTTCCTTGTTATGTCTTATTTTGTATTTTAGTAATGCACATGTGTAATGCACATTTAGTAATGCAATGTGTCATAAGAGAAATAGATTAAAAGAGCTGTGTTATGAAGACACTCAGAGATTCAGTTTTTAGAAGTAATTACAGGTAGTTCTGCATCTACTGCAAATACTGACTTTTTCAAACTTCAGAAGATAGTGTTTTTCAGTAGAAAAATAACTGAATGCTTCAGCGCTGGTAAGTCATTCCACTTATGGCAGTAGGCAGTGGATTACCATCCTAGTTTAAAGATCTATTAATCCTGCTGAAGAACTGAGACTGTAGAATATAAGACCCTTTCTGTTCTCTTCGCAAGGTTGTTTCTGCCTTATTTCAAGCTAAATGAAAGCTGTTTAGCTGCATATCTCAAATTACACATTCGGAGAGCACTCTGACATGATACTCTTCAAAACACAATTAATTTTAATCTATCTCATGCAATTTTCTGACAAGTAAGATTGATGGTGCTTCATTTCTCCTCTTTTCACTCTAATCTTGCCAGTGAAATATCAGAGTATATTAAGGAGTTTATTGGACATCTGATTTTAAGGCATGTAATCCTTACTCAGACTGTGACCAGTGAAGATGTAGCCCATCTATCTCACATTCATTATTTCACGAAGCAAATCCAAAATACAATGTGACAATTCACAGTATCACAGTATAGAAAAGGCTGGAAAGGACCTTGAAGATCATCTAGTCCAACCTATAATCCAACTAACTTATCCTCTACATCTAGATCATATCACTCAGTACCTCATCCAGCCTCCCCCTGAACACATCCAGGGTTGGTGACTCAACCACCTCTGTGGGCAACCCATTCCACATCCGGATCACTCGTTCAGTAAAAAATCTTTTCCTAATATCTAGCCTAAACTTTCCCTGTTGAAGCTTAAGACTATGACCTCTCATCCTGTCCCCAGAGACCAAGCAGAAAAGACCAACCCCTGCCTGGCTACAACCTCCTTCAATTATACCTAAAAGAAAAAAACCAGGAACTTAGATATGCTGCTATGAGGTGTTTCTTTCTTTCTTTCTTTCAATGAGGGTCCTCAAATATCTGTCCATTATTCCCTCGCAGTTAGTAAGGCAGTAACAGCTTAATTTAGACTCTTCTTTACTGATATTTGTAAAGGCTTTTGTGTTTGGAACTATGCTGATTAACCCTGGAGCAGAGGTAACACTCCAAAGCAGAGTGCTTAGCACCTGAAATGTGTGGTAGAAAGTGTGTCCAAAAGCCATCACAGCAGTAGATCCTCAGTGTTCAACTGACATTCTCAAAAATGAAATTAATAAATCAAGTGGGAAAGTGCTTGAATGGCAGTTGTGAACGCATTATTTCTACTTCCCATTTTTCCAAATGCAGTGTTTAAAATGCACTAAGGCAATTTGTTCAAGTTCCTCAGTAGATGGTGCATATTCTTCGCACTTTCCTCTTTATCCGAATGTGAGAGTAGGAGAAGCAAAATTTTCTATTTATTCTTGCAACTAGTGACCTTAGAGATCTGAAAAGTCTTGTTTTCTCAGTGCCTGCACTGTCACTACTGCAAAACTCCAAGGCTGTTTTTTGCTACAGAGGTAACAACAAAACTCTTGACATGGCAAAATTAAAGATGCCTGTGCTATTGAGAAGTTTTAACCTGTCAAAACTGAACCCTAGCATCTGCTAACTCAAATGAATAACATGGTTTTGTCATGATCTATGAAACTTGTCTAAATTTCAAGAACATTCTTCCTCAAACCTACAAAAAAATAAGTTGTCAAGGGTTTTCTCAAAATTGAATTTTCATGATAATGAGGGAAAGGGTTTCATCCTGTTAGTGTTTGTTTTCAAAAGAAGTTGTGTTTGCAGTGCTTAGCAGATTTCTTAATTCAGAAACAAACAGCAGCTGACTGTCACAGTAGGGACTGAGAGTGCCCTAAGTGGAGCCTCTAAAAACACACTGAGTAACTTGTAGACGGCTACTACCTGTAACGACCTGCTGTGAAAATCAACTCAGAAGTGTGCTTTAAGCATCTGTATCACAATTATCAGAAGTGCAAAAACGGGATAGGAGATGCTTTTTGTTCTTTGGAAGATGCACAAGTGAAATCTCCAGCTTTGGAAATCCTGAAGATTTGCAAAGCATTAGAAAAAGTCACTTTTAATTCAGTACACATCTTTAAAGCCAGATGCATGCTTCTAAACTCTAATTTTATTTCCGGTGTTATTAAATGCAATAAAATTCTAATGATAAAGTGAAAATGTAACTCAACTCCTAAGGATGCATTTGCAAAATTAGCTTTTTTGGTTTCTCCTCCTCCCTCTATTGTGAGATTCAAACATTTCTTCCGTAAGTCTTGTAAGTTGTGTAAGATGACATGGAAAAATACAATGGAAAAATTTC
The DNA here is from genome assembly GCA_013390025.1 of Pitta sordida. Lineage (NCBI taxonomy): Eukaryota > Metazoa > Chordata > Aves > Passeriformes > Pittidae > Pitta > Pitta sordida. Next base: position 167,672 of record WEKX01017354.1, on the reverse strand, counting down.
CCATCCTTAGAGGTGGGAAGAAATACAATTTTGGTGTTCCATATTATTGAAATTTGTTTTTGCAAATATAAAAAGCCCTAGTATGTATATATATATCTGCATATATATAAAACTGCAAAGAGGGGAGATGAGACATGCTGATGCTATCAAATCTAGTTCCTTGAAATCTATGTAAAATTATCTTTTTATTGTGCAGCTGTATATTGATAGACATCTAAATATAAGTACTAAAATTCTAAACAAGAGATCTGAAATGTCTTGTAGAAGCAGGATGGCACACATATATTGTTGGAAAGCTCTGTTGATATTTCATGTCCGGCTTCCACTTCCACATTAAAAAGTCTATTGCAAATTCACTTGTCTTCTATTCTTCATGGGATTTCAAGTGATGAAACGATCACAGACTGATTTTGCTTAAACTTCTAATTCCCTTATGTTCGGAAAAACTGTGACTTGCTCACAGGTGGTGATCTTCAGCATGCCACTAATACATATATTTCAGGTTACTTAGTATTGTGATAATATTGAGTGACTTGAGGGAAATCTGCAAGTTGGGTTTAAGAAGCAGATAGTGAACTAGAATAGAGTTAAATTGATCCCAATCCATGATTTGCTTGGCCATGTGCAGAGAAATGTTGCAAAATAAGTGTAAAGTATGCATATTTTAAAATGCTTTGATGTTGCGCATCACTAGGAGTTCCTTTCCAGTTAATTTCTGAAAACACAGAGAAAAATTAATGGGTAGCAATGTTAGGCAATATTTTGTTATAAACTGGTGAGATGATAGGAAACAATGAGATGATAGGCTCTTCATACAAATCAGAAAGTGATCCAAACCAGCTCTCTGTTTACCCCTCTGAACTGAGAGCACTGCATAATAAAAAGAAGACCTTCCACAGACAGTGGTAAATCTTGGTGGTTTGCTTTTTTTGTGTCCCCCTCTTCATCAAAAACTGCCTGTCCTGAGGTATGACTGATATTTCAGATATAAGGTGTCTGACACAGTACAGTGAAACAATGATGGACAATGTATATTTTGAATAGGATTTATAAAACCCTGGCAGAGTTCTGTAAGCGATAGCTGAAATTCAATAAATGATTCCTCCCCATGGGCTCAGTATAATCTGTACTGCCATTGTATTATTTTCAGAATTGCTTGCAGTAACACCTCTGGCAAATGGATTTCCTGATGCAGCTGCAGGCTGTGTTGTGTGGTAACTGGCATTTTGGTTTGTTAGTAAACCCCCAGGTCGTTTGAGATGATCCCTGAAAGTTTGACAGGCAGTTGGACAGTGGTAATAGGATAGTATTTACAAATTCAGCAAGTAAACATTGTCTTTCATTACACTTGATCTGTTTCTCTATCACAGCTCGGTATTTGCTGACATTGTGACTGGAAAGCAAAGAGCCTGTCAGCAGATAGGGTGCTGCATGTCCCCTGAGCCTTCTTCAAGGTCACACTTTGTTTTCACACTTTGTAAGAATCTGTTGAACAATAATGACGATAGCATTTGTTGTTCCTGACTAACAGGCACAAATTCACTCTTATTCTGTTTAGAAATACAGTGAGCCCCCGCATATTCGCGATGCGGTATTTGCGAGATTCAGTATTTGCGGGTGATTTTTCCATGAGCTGTGCGACCTCGGCACGTGCACAGAACCTACCGCAACCTCAGTCTGATCAGCCACCGGTCCCGCTGCTCGCGAGCCACTGGGACAAGCTGGGGACTAGCGCTATCTCTTTTTATCTTATTTCACCTTTTTTCTTGTGATTTTATTTCTGTGTTTTTTCTCCTGAGTTATAACTCTCTCTGATGTACGCAGTTATTTTGTTCTCTCACCTGTATTTGTTGTTCAACTAAAAAAACATAGCTAAAGACTTCAAGTAAATCGAATTTTCAGAAATTATAAATTCCTTTAACTTGGGTTTATTTGTTTTGAACTGACTGAGAATAAAAACAAGTATTTAAAATATGCTACCATTAGAGCCATTTACAAAAGATGACCTATCGTTCAAGCCTTCCTGACACTTACATGAACACCAGTTAGATTTTTTGCTTCAATGTTACATTTTAAAGTGTGGGTTTGATAAGATTTGTTTTATCATTTTCTCCCTTCTTTTGAGGTGGCTGCTGTCCAGATAATGCTCTTTACTTCTCATGCTCCAAATCAGTTTATTTTCTGCTTTTATTTCCAATCTTTCTAGGTCAAATTACTTTTTTTTCAGTGATAACCTCACTAGCAGAATTTATTAACTTGGATTTTTTTCATACATATCCAACGTTTCCTTATCTGTTAAGGTCAAATCTCACAAGAACTCTTTCCTGGATATTATAAAAATAAGGGGTATTTAGGTTATATTTTTAACTATTAATTGTCTAGTAATTTTTGGGTTTGATTCAGTAGTATGAATTTCAAAAGCAAAGAAAGTTTATTTTAAAGATAAAATTTCATTATATACCAGGAAAAACATATATAGTGGCTGAAAACTGTTAGTATGGTATTAGAAAGAGAGAGATAAATTAGCATGTTGAATCACACTTGCACTGCCCACACTTTCAGCAGTACTAGGGAATTGCTTTGTCTCTAGCAAAAGAAAAAAAAATCATAACAACACTCTTATCCTTTAGGCCAGAGCATTAAACAATATTTTATAAGTTCCATTATTTATTCCTTGTGGCTGTTCTGTGTCATTTCTACCTCTTGTGAAGTTTTTCAAATCATTAGAATAGTAAGAAAGAGAGGACACAGTAGGGAATTTTTCCTGCTATATCAAGTGCTTGACTGGAATTTACTTTATTCATGTCCCTTTTCCACTGCCTTCCACGCTTCTGTAAAAAATAAGAAGTTAGGTTGTTGAAAGGATACATTTTTAGAACATTGAGTTGATGATCATCTTCAAAATGTTTCAGTTCTCTGAATATTGCATTTGTTATTTTACTGGAATTTTACTTAGTAGTACTTTATTCTGGATACTTTCTGATTTTTCTGTGATTTACAAAAATAATAAAATTAGTCATGTAAATTAAGTACTTTCAAATGCTAAAGTACTTCCCATTCTTGACTGCTTGCATGAATTAATGTTTAGCAATCTCTGTTTTATCATTATTCCTGTATTTCTTGTCTTTTCTAAGATAGTATACCAGAAGTTTTAATAATTTAGTAATGTTAACATGTTCATTATTATATTCTGTCAGAGACATGCTTTCTCCATGTGTTTTTCCCTGGGTATTTTTGAACTCATTTTTAACTTAATCTTTAGGATTTCATTATCACTTTTTGAAGAATTACTGCCACCCCCACCATCAAATTTAATACACTATAAATTCTTGGTGGTTTATTTCCTCTGTTTCTTACGTAATTCGTTGATTCCCACACCCTTTTTCAAGATTTATCTGTTTTTGAAGTCACATATATTGCTGTTTGTTGTTTACTTCCTTTTTGGAAGAACATTGGTGAAATTTGAACTATTTTATGGTTTCTTACATTTTCTTTCACTCATCCAAAATGTACCCCTTCTGTGTCATACGTCCTGGTTAGTTTTTTCCTTTTAAAATATCTCCCTGGTTAAAATAAAGAAAAAAAAAAGGCAAACCCTCCACTAAACAAGCAAAATCTTCTCTTTCTTTAGTACTTATTTCATCAATATGTATTCTAGCACAAGGGCTTTGCATGTACTAATACATGTAAAATAAAACTTTAGTCAGAGAACCATGAAAGAGGAGCTAGTTCTGACTGAGCCCAGCTGCCCAGCCCTGTCTAGGCTGAGGTATTTCTAGACGTCCTCAGGGATAAACCTTTAGTTAAGTGCAAATGAGAATGCTGAAAGTTTAAAAGCCTCTCCTGATGGAAAGAAAATTGGCACTTTCAGGTTTGCGACGTTGAAGTGGCATGACTTAAATCCATCTTCTGGACAATAAAATTTTTTATGGCTTTATATTCTAGCTTCTGCTTGAAAAGATAGAAATTAAGATTTAATCAGCATACACATTCTTGTGTCTTAGGTGACTTTCAATTTACCGTGTAACTGATGTTTAAATGTTCTTATTTTCAGAATTTCTCTCCTCTTTTTAAACCCATGGCTATTTCCCTTTCTACATACTAGAGAATGTTAATTTTTCTATTGCAGTTTGCACTTTGCTATGCTGGCTCTTTAATTTCCAGTTGAAGTAATTTCTCTCCTGGTTTATGTATTCACTTAAACATAACTGTCTTATTGAGAGATACCAAGGGTTTTTTCCATGGAGAGATGGGGGACAACCGCTTTTGAAAATTGCAGTAGTTTAATCTCTTTGAATTTAAGGGTAGTAACCTGACTTTCAGCCTGAATCCTCCAGGGATCAAATTTCATGCTTAGTGTTTACTTCTTTGACAATTGGCATCTTAGATTGTAAAATTATTTCATGCTATGATCTGCTTTGTGAATGTGAATTCTGCAAACACGTCTTGAAAAAAAAGCTTCTCTATCACATAAGTGACTCTGAATTGTCCTCTATATTTAGAATGACAGTATGGATAAATTTTACTTTTTACAGTACTCTTATAATTTTAAAATATCATCACACTAAAAAGATCTAAATTCTAGAATATATGAATGTCATAGAAAAGCATTAGGTTTTTGTAAATAGTGAGATACAGCAGTGAAAATCATGTGAATTCAGTTCATGAGCAAATAAGTCACTCTTTTGCTTGCTTATGAAGAGGAATTGCATTACTAATGTACTGAGCCATATGATTTACCAATAATGTACTTAATTCTTTCATACAACTGCTTCATATGTAGATCACAAATAACTTTACAAAGGAAATAAATATAATTACCCTAATTTTATGCCACTAACTCTGTAAAGAAACAGACAAACCTCATAAAGAAATGTTGTGCTGCATTTCTACTTGATTATAATAAAATTAATTGTACTCTCAGTCTTGTATTTATAACCCATCATAGTTTCTGACAGAGCTAAGGATCTTCAGATAGTATTAAATAACCACAGAAGGCAGAATTCAGGTTTAAATTTTTTAATACTTTGATTCTCTATTCAAGCCTATTTCTACATAATTATTTCAGCTGTATTCTCAAAGCTGTTGTTTAGGGGTCTCAAAAGATTTCTGCCTGAACCTGAGGTTTCTGTGCAGGTAAAGAGGTTATATTAAGAACAAGATGATAAGGCAAAGTAAATTGTAGGGGCTTCATCTCACTTTGAATTCCAATATATCAACATAAGGACATTTCAAGATTTATGTTTTTTTAATTGAGAAGTCATGCTATGTACCAAACTATGTTATCCTCTAGCCTCTATAAAGCACCTTGAAGTTTGTTTAGAGAGGCACATGCATTCCATTGTGAGATGATAAAGTCCTAGAACATGTGCCCCTCAAAAAGAATAAAGACCCAAACTGCAACTGACATCAAATACTGTGCTGACAAGTTGCTGATTCATTTTCCTTTTTTTAAATAATTCAAAATGCAGCATTTTGAAGAATTTCAAAAGATTCAGTATTCTTCTTCAATTTCAAGCAAACCAAAAGTACAGTGATCCTCTGCATAGTCGCAATCCATAATTTGTAGGATTTGCATACTAGCTGTTGATTTTCCAGCAAGCTGTGGGATCTAGCGCGTGCGCAGAACACACAGAACCTACTGCGAACCCAGTCTGCTCATGAATATGTAAATTGGTCCCAGCCGGGAGACACAGCGGCTCGGCCAGGATGCGTTTAGTGTAAATGTATGTTTTTGCACGGCTGGAATTGTCCTCTGCTGGGCTACAAGACAGGGTGACGGGGCTGCCGTTGTGTGTGTCTGTATGTGAGAGCAGGGGGAGCACCTTGCACCACCACCCCTGCGGTGCCCTTTGTGTGCCCACAGTCAGGCAGGTCCTGCGGCCGCATGGGGCTGCTGGCGGCCGCACCATGCCATGCCAGGTGGGGTACCCAGGCTGAGCCAAGCCCCCGCCATCCCTCCCTGCCCGCTACACATGCAGCTGTTTTCTGTCTGCCCACAAAAAGGTCTTTCAGGGATGCAGAGTAGATAAACTTTCACAATGGAATAAAACTTGCAAGAACAGGGCAACTCCTAACAGAAACCCTTGAGCCCTTCCCGGGCTGCTCCTGTCCTGCCTTCCTCTGTCTCCCTTTGGCTGCCTGGGTGCTGCTCTGCTGTGTGATTGGCTCTGGCTCCTGCTGCTCTGGGATGGGACGGGACAACAGACCAACTGTAACACAGTGTCCCGCCTCCCTCTGTCTCCCATTGGACATCCCAGCATTGCTGTGTGCTGCAGACAACTGTAAAATAGTGTTCTAGCTCTCGTGCTTTACTTTGCACTGCCATAGCCCTGATCTGAAATAGGTTTTGGGACTGTGCCTCTGACCCTCTGCTGGGGCTGGCATGGGGAAACTTCCCACGGCTCCTGGCACACATGGGCATTCCCTGAGCCGGTCCCAGTGGAGGCTCGGGAAGTGCAGTTGCCACACCCCTCCTCCTCTGTGCCCACGGTCAGGCAGGTCCCATGGCTGGGGCTCGGTGGAGCCCAGGGGCAGTGGCCAGTGCTCGCCTACACGCCCCGCTTGCCCTGCTGCCAAACGCAGCTGCTGCCTGTCTCCCTCGCCAGAGTTCAGCCATGTCGGGCAGTCCCCAGGCAACTGAGACAAGCCCTGCTCTCAAGGCAGTCCTCCAGACCTGGGGAGGGGCATGACTACGGGTGTGGAGTACTTGATTATGTAGTGGGGTTGCTATCTTCGTGAATTCCACGACTCGCGTGAAGAGGGCCAGACCCAACAACCCGCGAGTAATGGGGGATCACTGTAATTATAATTACAGTTGGCCCTCTTGTACTTCGCGCCTCCCATATTGTGGCTTCAGATCTTAGTGGCGTGATTTTTAGCAATGAAGGAGGCCCCTTTTTGCCACTCTGATGATCCGCCGGCAGTGGCGGCTCTGCTTCCCCACCCTGCCTGGGCGCAGTTGGGGCTCTGCCACTTCACCACGCCCCCAGAACGGCCACCACGGCAAATGATACACAGCAACACAGTGCCAAAAGAGCGCTGGAGACCATCTGAGGGTGCGGGGCAAATTCACATATTAATGAGCTGCCGTTCAATACAGACGTAGGGCTTCGCGGAACCCGATTAAGACCACAGGTTGACGATATAGGAGACCTGACTGTATTTGCTTGATGGAATTCTTTTCTAATCCCTTAGTCTTTCTTTCTTCCTCCTTCCTCATGATCTCAGTGCCACCCTAAGGTTGTCTCTCTAAGACAATATCATGAGTCCAGTAATTTGTTCTCACCTGTAAAACCAGTATGGCTCGAGGGCACATCATGGCTACTTACGCTGAACTGGAGCAGGAGAAATAATTGCTTGTTTGAAAAGTTGCAGCATTTTCCAAGTAAATGGATACTGTCAGTGTTCAATATCTGCTTGATCAAGGGCAATGTTTCAGTAAAGCTTCCTAATTGGTCAGGAGAGAAATCTTCATTTGGGAATCTAGATATCTTTTCTTAACTTTTTTTATCAACACTTAAATTTTTTCAACAGACAAATATTTTGGCCAAGTATTTCCAGTAGGAGTTGAGAACAGGATATAAAGAAGTTGACCAGAAAAGAATGATGCAATAGCAGACACAACTGTATCTAGAGCAGTGGGCAAATGTCATCTCTAATTCTATTCCTTGAAAAGATTTGCAGTTTGACTACCACTCCAGAAAGAATAATCTGAGTGAGCTGTTGAGATACTTTAAATCATTGCTTACTTCTGAGCTTGTGTATTCTTTGGAGTTCCATTTAATTATGCATTTCCTTGATTCATGCTCTTGAATTCTGTAAATACCTGGTAGATAACTACACTGCAATTTAGCAACTTGCACATGTTTATAAAACACAGATTGTTTCTAGTTAGTTTGTTTCTATAAATGTGTAATGATCAAAACTATCAGCTTGGAAATAGGAGGGGTTTGGTTTCTTAGGAGAGAAATGAGCTGATTATCTGAATTTTTGAGATCAGATTTTTTGTAGTGATCTTCACTGTCGAACAACTGATGGAATCAAACAGAAATGAAAATCTAAACGTAACCTGTTGTTTCTGTGTCTCCGGGGAGAAATAGACATAGGGATATCTTGCCTAAGAAAGATAGAGAATTCTCAAAGGTGGAGATTTTAAAGATCGAGATGAACAAAAATCTATCCAGAACGAGGCAAGTAGAACTCATGCAACAACTTCCTAGTGCTGCTTGCAGTTCTGTAATTCCATGATGAAATGGCTATCAGGAGTAGCTAAAAACATAGTTCTTCAATAAGAGGACAGCAGCTTTTGCTTTGCATAAAGACAAGGAGATACTAATTTCTTCTATAAATTTCAGTGAAATAAACTATACTTTCCTAGAAATATTAGTAACTAGTTTGGGTTTTTTTACTTCTTACAGCAAAGTGTCCTGTAGTTCTTTATTTCTTCAAACACTGAGCCCCAGATTTTAGGCTCTGATCAGAGGTAATAAAGACATTTGTAATTTTTTATGATAGTTTGTTCTGCTGATATTTTGGTAAAAACTGCTCAGGCTTCATCAGATTTGTAATGCATGAGAGACATGAATTGATGCAGCACATAATAGACAAGACAGAAAACTGCAGGAAAGAACAGTGTATACTACACTGAATTCCAGCCTTCATGGGAATGTGTCCTCAATTATTTTTTCTCTTCCCTTTCAGCATCAGGCAACATGCATGGCTGTTCTGTGGTGGTAGTTTGCATATTATACATAGCAGGTCTCTCAAGAGCATCTGTGTATTGGTGGCTGCTCCACTGCATCCTATTGCCTGGGACTAGTGGTCAAAAGCAGTAGAATTTCATGAGGGGATGTAGAAAGTCTGAGTGTAATGTGCTTGTTTAGAAGTTGAACTCTGCCCTTCAGCGCCTCTGTGCTATGCGATGTCAAATGGTGTGAACCTGGTACACAAAAGCTAGAAGGTGAACTAGAGGCCAAAATGGTCCCGTTCAGACCTGAACCAATGTACAGAACTTTATTTTGATCCAAAGAGGTGACAGGGACATGTGTGTGTGTGTGTGTGTGTGTGTGTGTATATATATATATGTATATATATATGTATATGCACGCACACAGAGCAAGCCCTCGTTACTTCGCGGTTCTACTATCACAGGTTCACTTCTTCACAGAGGTTTTTCTCTACGAAGACAGCCCTATGTTTTGCGGTGCATTCACGACTGCACATGCACTAACTGACAGTCATGAATATGCAAAATAGCCCCTCCCACCACACCGACCCCTTCAGCCCTGGCATGCTCCAGGCTGCTGACACATGTGCCAGGACACAGCAGGTGGGGCCAATGGTCGAGGTGCACGGCTGAGCGGCAAAGGGAAGTGGGTTTTTTTCCTGGCATGGTGTGCCCACAGACGCCGGGAGCTCCCGATTAAGACCACAGGTTGACGATGGAGTGGAGCCGACACACTGCCAGAGTGTGCCAGTGTTAAGTGGGGCGGCGCATCAGGCTGAGCTAATTTGCGTATTCATGAGCTTCCTGTCTTCACAGAGCAAGGGCTTCACAGGAGCCATGGACACCTGCAGCCCTGCAATAATTGAGGGTCAACTGTATATCTGTTATATGTAATATGAACACTGTGGAGAAAGGAAGTAAATGGCGGCTTCTGTCTTTTAAAATACAATAGGCAGTAAAACTGAATGCTGGGAATGATTCAGTGCATGTGTTAGTGTGCCTGTGTGTGGGTAGTCTGAAATTATGAGCAGATTGACAGTCGTATGCACAGTAATTCCCTTCTGATAGATAGCCAGAATGGTAACAGTGGCAGGCATACACAAAGAAGTACGTGAAGAGCAGGCCAAGAAAATGTGCTTTTGCTGGATCTGATCCTTGTAACCAGGAAAGCTTTGAGTTACTTCCTATAATTAAAGCATTCGCTGGTTCAAATTTTTCTCCAGTAGCTCTAGAATATTTTCATTTATTTTAAAATTAATTAGTCTTTTCCTACATCAATTTTGTCATTAATTTTAAATATATATCCTATAAAGTATATCTGGGTATGAACTTTCAAGGCTCGTGAATTGCTGGACCAGAATTGGCAACACTGAAATATGTTCCTTCATTTGGCCACAAAACCATTATATCCTAGTTGTCATCAGTTAAAAGAGATGATTTAAAAGCAGTCAATTGGCCTTTAAATGCCTTCAGAGATCCCACATAATTACATAGATGCCAAGCTCTACCCACAGGCAATCTGCAAATTTTCCTAGCACTCATAAATTGACTTCATCCAGACTAAAAAAGAAACTATTATCTTTGTTAATGGATCTGATTTTAAAATTATCTGAATCTCATGATACATAAGTGTTAACTTCCTTTCTTTGTTAATATTTAAAATAAGAATATTTATTAAATATTTAAGATCTTAAAAGAATTTATCCATTAAGTGGTAGTTCATTAAAATGAAAGTCAACATTACGTTATCAGTGTCTATCACTTTAGAAGGAATTCTTGAGCAATGAAGAGGGCAGTAAGTGACTTCATTAGCTTTGTACAGAGCAGATGGACTTTTCTGTTGCAGCAATATCTGCAGAGAATATTTTGAGACCTCCAGCAAGAATACTTAGACTGAATTTCCTATTTCCTGTTTTGTGTTGATGCCATTCTACTTGCTGGCTTTTTAGGACCCAGGGGGAGATGTCACATTCACTATTATTCTAGAAATCTCTTCGCTTTTAACCCCAGGCTAAATGAGCAATGGCTATCACTAATGGAGAGTTTAAAGGATACAAGTCTATCAATTATTAGTAAATAGTGGAGCTCAGTTTTCATCTCCAAAGCATGCAGGACTGAAAAAGGGAACAGAGAAGGTATTTGGCACAGTGAATAACAAGTGCAGAAAAGGTTTCTGCACTAGTTTATGAATATACACAGGCACAAAAACACATGATTAGCCGTTAGGCTAAAGCAGATTTCTCTGGTGCAGTCTTTCACCTAAGAGTGAGATTTGAGACTGATGGTTCACCATGATTTCAGTAATGAGGCAGGGCATCTCGATTCACTGTCTTACCAGGCCAAAAAGGAAACATATATTCACTTTTCTCTTTTCACACAGAATCACACAGAGTATTTTGAGTTGGAAGGGACCCATAAGGATCATCGAATCCAACGGCACCACTGCCTTCCTGGTGGGAATCAAAGCCTGGTCTCCTGCGTGAGAGGCGGGGATCCTTTTCCTTACACACTGTCTGTATGAACTTTGCCTTCAGGTTGATGAAACTTTTAGCTTTGGGAGAAATGCAAATAGTTTAATTACTACATTTCCATAATTTGTAGGAAGGTAAACTTGGGTATGTAACATACTTTCCATACTCCTCATACATTGCAACCACAGAAATGAAGACAATAGAATACTTTCTGTTTTCTGAGACTAAAGGCTATCTCAAAAAGCATAGGCAGTCAAGACATGCAAACAGGCTCGAAATCTTTTTTCTGAGTATACATGGTCACATGAGTTACTGTTATAAGAGTGAATCTGGAATTCTAACAGGTTAAACTGTCAGCACCCTGAATAGCTGTTCCCTTATGTTGCTTTGGCATAAGGGTATTTCAATTTTCTGATCTTAAGGATGTTAAACTGTGTGGGCTACCAGATCCAGGCATGGCAGTGAAGGTCACCCATTAACCTCCATTAACTGGAGGCCCTCTGGCAGTCAGTGGAAGCATAGGAAAACAGACACAACTTTAAGAGTTTGGATAAATATGCAGTGCAGACAAAAATCACATAAAACAGAGGGAATTTTGTGATTTAGGATTTTTTTTTAAAGACTTGGATGTTCATGATGTCTAATACTGTTATGGATTAGCATTTCTGCAGTTGACCCCTGTGTGGGCGTTGATTGTTTGAGCCCATTGTAAATAGTTCTTTAAGTTCAGCTTAAAATAAGATTTTTGTCATTTCCTACATAAATTTATAGTTTCCTCTTTGGCTCCTGCTCCCAAGAACATCTCATTACCAGTGTTCACTGCAATCTCTGTGGGAATAAAATCACAACTAGCATTGTGCTCTGACTGAGCTCATTCTCTTGATTACTGTCTTTGACTCCTGATTGTAAATGCACTTTTAACAATAAAACCATACAAAAAGAAATTAGAAAAATGTCAGGACCAGATCCACCAGTCCTTCCTGAGAACAGCAGGATTGACAGAAATACTCAATACAGCTGATGAAATGAGAAAAATAATAGCTTATCTTTGAGCTCTGAGCCATCAACCTTTCCACTTAGGAGAGCTCACATTTACTACGGTTGTTTGTTAAACATCTCTTGTCTCTGTTCGGTATCTCCAATGCAGTTTCATCACATTTGCCTACTTAATATTTTAGAAAGAGAAGTTCCCAACCTTAGGGAAAAGTGAGACGTTGATTTTATTTGACAGTTTAGAATATTGCAAATGACACTGCATTTCATGGAATCCAGAGACATCAAGAAGCACCTCTGAGTGCTAATTTAATGCTTTCTGTAAGTGAAACTTTTCTAGCATGGTGTTTTGATTCATCAACAGCAATTCCAGCCACAGTTCCCCTTTCCCAAATCAAATTGCCTTGCAAGTCATTAACATTTTTACTTGATTATTTAAGTGTTTTAAATGGACAATGTGGATTTCAGGTATTGGAAATCTCTTTATGCATTATATTCAGAAAATGCCCTAATGTTCACTGATAGAACTGGACTTCTCTTAAAATCGTACGGAATAGGTCCTCCCTTCTTGCTTCCTTATCACAAAAAGCATTAACATGGTGCTCCAAGAGTACTGTTCTAAAACAGACCAGGACTCACACCATATCAAGGATGGGAGAACCTCCCTGGGATTTGTGTGATTTGAGGACTGGTACTCATTCATAGACACAGCCTTTAAAGGCAATTGGAGCTGCTGCAACTTTTGATTAAAGTTGTAGACTTGATAGAGCACCTCAACCATAGAAATGTCGATTTTTAATGTAGCATTTTAGCTTTTTCTATCTAAGAAACACATTTTGAACAGAATATATGTTTTTAATTATAATTATTATTTTTTGCTAAAATGAAAACATTTTCATCCAAAGGAGGTTGGTTGTAAATGTTTAAAAACAGAATCATTTGGTAGGATGTGTTCCATAGTCTCTGTTTGGAGACAAAAAGATGATGAGCAGATCTGCAAAGTAGGAGGACAGTCTCTTAAATAACCTTTTCTGTTTTGTTCAGACATTCCTGAAGCTTCTAACTTTCATCTTGTCAAGTAATATTTTATCCCGATAATGTGTCTTATTTTGGTTTGTCCTGAGGTTAAAGCTGCATTACTATCACCTGGGCAAACCTCTCCAGGGATGATTTAGAAATCTTTAGAGAATCAAACTAATTGCAGGATGATAAAATAATTACATTTATTCACTTGGAATAATTCCCAGATAATAATATACAGTAAAATGAGTCATTTTGCTAGAATAATTTTCTTTTGCTGAGCATAAAAATATTAATGTATTTGCTTAGTACTGGAATATCACTAGCATAATAGTGTAAATCACTGTAAACAAGCTTTGTTTTGGAAGTTCAGTGATTTACAGGCAATGTTTGAAGTTAAACTTTCTGCAAAGAGCAGAGGTCTCTAAGATAAGCAGTCTGTTGCAAATAAAAAATATATTCAACCTACATATGCTCACTGTAGGTGTGCACAGTATCTGTAGACCATAGAGTGATTCACAATTTATACACGAGCAGTAGTCATAATAAAGAAGCACAAATGGAAAACAAATTATTTAGTTTTTTTACAGACTTTTCATATTAACTTTGATTGCTTCTGTTAACAAATTGTTCAGTCAGTCAATACGTATGCAAATAGAGGTGGGATTTAGAAATACACATACTCAGAAGGATTACACTTGCTAAAGGAATTGGACGTGATTTGAATTTTCTAAGCATGAAGGAGATGAAGTACAGTCCAAATGACTCAGCTCATCTCAAGTTCATCATTTCCTGGTCGAACACACCACAACACAAGAATGGATGAGCCTCCCTGAAAGAGACTAGAATCATACTCCCCTGCACTATCAAACCAAAAGTGAAACCAGTTGTGGTCCCCTGGCTGTGGATTCATATGTAGCATGCAGGGGACCTCCAGCAAGTGAACAGCTATTTCTGTGTAGTGTTGGTCAAACTTTTTTTCTGGCTATTTTCCATTCACAGCAGGTGCTGCTTTCCTGCTCATGCAAAAGGATCCTCTAATTCTGTAAGTGAAGTGTGCTGAAGTAATGCCTTGTAGGCATTTTACTTTCCTTGGGTAGCTGACAAATGCTTAGGTGGGCATTCCCAGATGTGTCTTCCTTCACCACATGCATGGAAACGAAATACTCATGAAGTACCACAGCAACATTTCTGAATTCAAATGTTTGAACAAGCAGGAGTAATCATAAGGTATTTCAGAGAACACCTCTTGTTCCTTGCTGTCAGGTTCAGCACATGTGTATTCTCCTTGTACTTACGTTATGGAAAGGAGCTGGAGTGACACACGGAGCAGAGCTTGTTTGTGCTCCTGTTGTTGATAGGTGGTAGAAGACTGCTGTCCTGCACCAGCCTAATCTAGAACTGTGCTCACCGGACAGGAAGGTATGGTTTGGTCTGTCCTCTGCAGGGCTGAGAGAGGCTTAGGACATTGGAGTGTTTGACCTGGATTTCACAATGAGTTGCTGGGGAAAGGGTGAAAAATGGAAATCTTTGTATTTGTGGACTGTTGTAAATTTTGTGGGGGTTTTGTTGTTTTATTTTTTAATTTGTGTATGTTTTCTACTTTTCCCTCATGCAATAAACAGCAAATGCGAAATTAGTTACTCTTACACTTGTAACTTTCTCCCATCAGCAATTCTTTCTATTTTTGCCTGTCATTTCCAGAAGTACAACTATTTTGCTACTTGTTGGTGGTTTTTCCCGTTGTATTTCTTTGTATGACCTTTTCTGGCTTTGCAGCGTAGACCTAAGATATGAAACAAATGTATGCTGTAAGCATTGTGTCAGGTCAATATGAGTGCCTGACAAATAGCCAACATTTTTCTACATCTTACAAGGATCTAAGACTGAGGGAAAATCATGTAATTCCCTGTTATGGCTCTGCCAACTCCTTAAAATTTTTACTTCCCCAAATGGTGGTTAGTAAGATTAACTGAAGAGAGCAGGCCAGAACTAGCATTTGGTATGTCTCAAATCTCCCAATGTTTTAATCGATACTGGGAAAAAATCATGAGTTGGAAACAGAAGGTCTTCTCTACTTTCAAAACAAAGATCTGGCATGTTAACATACTTGCAGTTTTAATAGTGTGCCTTCATCAAGTGGAAGCCAGCAATGCGTTCTGCACTGAAAAACCATAATTTAGCCACCCTAATCATATTGCAGCAGGTTCAGATTGTGCCTGTAAGTGTTTTCTAACCAAAAGAGCCAGGATGATTTAAAAAACCCAACAATCTGATCCTGAAAGCTGTCAGCATCAGAATAGCAACAGTTGGGCTCTTTCCATCTGTACTTTTTGTTGCTGGATTAATTTTAGATGTGCTGCATATGGATTATGCATAAAAAATTTGCTTTCCTGGTTTTGTTGTTGCTGCAATTAGCTCCACAGCAAGTAACTCTTCTGGGGATTTCATGGTCCAGCACGTGAGCCTGCTCTGGCAGGGCTGTTGGCTCTGGGAATAGGAAAGGAAGACAAGTACTGAAAGAGAAAAAGTAGTTAAAAGGGCATTGAAAAAAGGTATCAGTGGTTCTAAAGATACCTGTGGCAGGGTCCAGAAGAGGCAGAGCCACGAGCACAGACTGCATTAAATGTGTGATTTTTCCAGAGCTGGGTTTTGTTAGTGCTGTGCTGGTCATCCCTTCCTTTGCCTGTGTCTGTTCAGCATCACATCTATTGCAGACACACTTTATTTTTCTACTTATACTTGTCAGTGTTCTGGTGCTGCCAGTGAATGTTGCCATTTCAGCATAGATCGGTATAGCACAGAAGAATTAACAAGCAAGGGTAAGTTTTAGTACAGTGGATAAAACGTTTGTTCTGTGTAACCTTTTTTTCTGTATTTAAGTTTTTTATTTAAAATCTAAATTCTAATTAAACATTGTAAATAGGCACTTAAAGCCTGTTTTTCAGGGTAACTATACACTGAGCTGAATAGCAATGAGAGGAGATAAACATAAAAGTAGTCTCTCTTTAATGCTTCTCTTCAGACCCTGTAGCATTACAGTTGCATTTGTATGCCTTTGTGGGGCGAAGGACACATGAGAGTCATGTTAAGTGGCAGGTGGAATAGTAACATATACTTACTTAATTTTTAAAAAAGAAGTTTTATCTTTTGCAAAGTGCAAACTAAAGCTTGTATGCTCATAAGGAATCCTTCACCACTGCCTATATGCATCACAGAATGCAGCTTATCATCTTGTGATCCCTGGACACTTCATTAAGTGTGAGGGCTTGTCTAAGGCTGTTGCAAATTTACACCCCATAGATTTCAGCTCATGCAGGATGTTTTAAATGCATGAACGACATGGTAGCACTCCTACAAATATTGGGAGTAGCCCAAAGTCTGGCTAGAAATCCTCATTACTAATGTTTGCAACATTAGATGTATGTTTATAGTATAATACTGAACATACCTCCTATACTACAGTGCAGATACTGCCATTTTATAGGTTGTGTTCTTCCTCACAAGAATCCCATATATGATAGCTTATTTCCCTACAAGTACTGACTACCAGTTGGTCTTGTAAGAAATATTACTCTGTGTTGGGGAATACCCAGGGTTTTTATCAACAGGATTAAATTTGAGTGGGTAAAACATTAATGCCTGGAAGGACAGATTGAGAAAGTGCGTTGACTGTGTAGTAGAACATGCCCTCAGTTGTCTACTTAGTATGCTGAAACCTCAGATTTATGGAAAACAGAAACTGCTATCATATATAACTAGACTCAAGTAGGAAATCAGAAATACAAATTGTTGAGAAGTGAGCTAATTAAGATTAACAGCTTTATTCTTCTTCCAGTTATTAAAGGCCATCACTCACCCACTGCTTTGGGGCAGCATGATGAGTGTCTTAGCCCTGGATTTTTGATGTTTAAAGGAGCATCAGAGCTATTTCTGTGGACACACAGTCCCTGGAGGAAGGAAATTAATTACAGTTTTCTCCTTGCATTTTCCATGGCTTTACTCTAAGATGTTCCTTGCATTCCCACAGGATATTAATCTAGCAACCCCATTTTCCTGTTAAATAGTAAATGACAGGGTTTCATCTCTACAATGTGTCTAGGTGAGCTAGGTATAAGAAACTGTCAAGGATATTTTTGAGGGAACTCTTCTCAGGCAGAAAGAAAACATCATGAGAAAAATCACAATGTTTCTCCTATAAGAGAAGCTGAAGGGTGAAACAGATGGGTGGACAATTAAGACTCACGGTGATGTTAGAGGTGACCATCATGACAGGATAGTCAATGATGACTTGCAGGGACTAAATGATACAAGGGCTGAGTGGGCAATGAAAAGACTTGCAGGGGCAAAAGGGCAACCAGCATAGGATTAAATGGTGGATCTACAAAACTTCCAGTGGCATTGTACTGAATAGAGAGAAAAAATGTTGCTAGATTTAAGATTTTGAAAGGGCAAGTTTAAACATAGCACGTTGAGATCTTGGAGATGCATGTGGAATGACAGAAAGGATGATGCAGTCTTTTGGACATTAGTTAATGAAAACCAGCAAAATCTGGGACAGATCTAGAAGTCTTGTTGAAGTTATGAAGTGGAGAGTAATTTAGAAATTCCAGGACTATTGTAAATACTTGTGAAAGTAGTGAGATTTTTTTTCTCTGAACTGCTGCAGGTGGGTCACAGAATGCTCAGAAGAACTTTTTGTCTTAATCGGGACTCTAGACATATATGAATTAATTTATTTCTAAGATCTAAAGGCCATTTATCTGAATTAATCACTGACCAGTAAAATATCATCAAGAATTCTGTGAGAAGAGCAGACAACAGATAAACGTAAAAGCAGTTTATCTAAAATACTTTGTCTGAGGCTATTTAATTTCAAAGCATGCAAGATGCCTTCAAATATATCTAATTCTGAAATGTTTTAGGGAATATGCTGATAGTAATACACCAGCTTGTCACTTGGTTAGAAACTACTTTTCTACAGGAAAGGTTTCATAAGAGAAATGCAAAAGTCATTTTATCTCATGTCAGGTTATCTCATCCTGACAGCTAGAACTATCACTGCCAAATAAGTTATGTCACTTCATGGTCATTCCTACTTAAATACCTAAAAGACAAATGGGCTTCTTTGTTTTTATGATTTTCTTTATATCTTCCTGTTTCTATATACATTCTCAAATATTCACAAAATGTGCAAGACTATCACTTTTATTATAATCATCCTGTTAGCATTCATGTATATGAATAAGTTAACCTTTTTAGTTTGGGATTTTATTTAAATTAAAATTAAAAATAATTTATGTGGTAAATGAATAATGTAGAAGAATGTTATACTGCAGGTTAAATGAAAAACTTCAATAACCTACCTCTTTAATGATTTTATAAAGTGAAATAATACATGCAAAAAGATATCAGAGAAAAAATTATGAAGAAATATAAACAAGAATACAAAAAAATTAGTTAACCTTTTTTTAAATTGATTCCTAAAATTCCATTGGTCTAGGATCAAAACTCAAACTATATTATTAAATGGAGATCACCCTCTTTTCTCATCTCCCACAGATACCCCTGCACAGACCAAGATACCAGAAGTGATTATTGGGTCACAAGTAACTGCTGAGATAGTTTTTCCTGTGTTAATGCAGAGAGAACAGTTACAGATGTTTTTCTATTATTTATGGCTTTGAAACAGGATCCTCAAAGGAAATACCAAACAAACAGAAGTTGTTTTACATTCAGCCATATTAATTTGCCTCTGTTTCCTCATTTTAACCTAATAGGGCTCTGTTTCATGAGACCATTTGAGCTTCATTTAGTCTTACTGATTTTAATGAGACTGACACACGATTAAATGTGTACTAATATGCTTTGCTGACTAATAAGAGAATTGAGTGTATGCTTAAATAACTTACTGAAGCAGAACAATGTTCTTTGGTTGTCTTTTAAATATAATAGTATCTATAGATATATGCATGTATATAAATACACTCATGCACAGTACTGCTCAGGTGCCTACCCTGTAGAGCAATAAATAGATTCAAAAATTTCCCAGAGCCAAGTTGTCTCAGTACTGGAGCTGTACCTCACCAGACCCTTGCAGCATGGACCCTTGTAGGAAGTCTTCTATGCCAGACCCTCTAGAGAGGACAGTGAGGGTCTTCCTACCTCTCTCAAGCCTAACAGCTATACTGGATAAAAATTCAAAGTACAGTAGGTTCCATTGTTGACTAGATTTTATATCAGGAGAAAGAGATTATAATAATGGTGTCAAACTTTACTATCTATGACAAGGTAATCGGGTATCATCTCATCTTCTGGTGGGTTTATTTGATGTTTAACATCTAAAGTATTCAATAATCCTGAAAATACATAGATGAGTTCTCTGGCAAGCCTGATGTTTCAATTTTGAGAAAGACTGCAGTTCTACTTTAGTTCTTTTCTCACCTTTAAACCTCCAGGTTCCTGGTACCCTGTGTCAATCTTCATACGTTTTACATCATGAATTTTACCATTCTGATTTCACCACATGCTCCTATTTTTCAGCCATGTTGATCATATAGTGTCTGGTCTCTTCAGTTCAGCCTTCATCTGTTTCTTAGCTTCCATCATGAGTTATACCTTCCTGTACACATTCTTTAATTTCAAGCCTCACTTACTCTATCCCACTGATCGATTATATACAGTACTCAGTAGCGTACATGTCTGTAGCGTCCTGTAACATTCATACTCCATAATATATTATACCTTGTAGTCTACGTTATTAGCTGAATTATGTGAATTTGATATTTAGTTTATGCCACATTCTCTTGTTTCATTTTACTCCCAATGTTTCTTATTTCTCTAGGGTCCTTCAGAGTTAAGGAATCAGATTACATCTGTGTGAAGACAACTCCATGTATATACAACCCCCAAGGAGCTACATAGAAGAATTTGCTAGAAGGATTAAAACTCTGCTCAGCCTCTCTGCTGAGGAGAATGAAGCTGTCCAGGAGGGGTACTGGGTTGTGCTACTGTGGCAGGTGAGCACACTGATCTTTGTTTTTCCTGCTACTATTATGTGCCTTGTCATGCAGGAATGTCATGTTTGAGTTGTAATAGCTCTGTATTTGAGTATTTGTATGTATGTATTTGAGTTTCAGTAGCTCTGTGCACTGTGAGGTTCTTCACAATGAACTCAATTGGTTCCACACAGACTCTCTTAAAAAAATCCATTTTAAAAAATTACTTGGTGAATTTATTTTTTGCAATTCCTATCTTTATCCACTCTTCTCCTTCTGACTATATGCATATCTGCACATATGACCAGTTAGGAGACATTGAACTTGGAATGATAGTGAAGTATGAATCTGGAATTGTCAACATAAAAAGAACAAGAATGCACTAAGCTAAAGCATCAACAGCCAAAGACACACCCAGTTCAATACAAGTAAAGGTCAATGAGGATTATTGTTTGTGTTACTAGGCTAGAAAAACTTGTATCAGTAATTAGTTTTAATGGAATAGAGCTCTTTATGGTGGAAGAGGATGAAAAAAGGTCTTATTAATTATGCTTGGAGAAACAAGTGGGTTGATAATTAACCTATTCATGGTAAATTTTCTATGGTGGCTCAAAATGGAAGTACCACTTATTAATATTACCTTCTACACTTTCAGTAACAAATAATTACCCTTTATTGAGAAATCGCTTCATAAGGTGGTATAAAGCACAGAGGAGTTAAGAAAACAGCAAATGCATGTTACAAATGCAAATTAACAAATTACCTCTTTCAAAAGTTGTTTTTCCAGAATGCCATTCATTCCCAAAGGGAATAATTAAGTAGCTTGTAGCAAATTCAATTTTGTGTCATCCTTGAAAGTAGCTTATGCCATTATTACAGACCTACATTGAATATTCTGCTTTATTGCTGACATAAGTTAGAAAGCTTAAGCATAAGACCACAGGACTCTTCTTTTGTTCCAGTAGTGCAGAAACCTCTGAACGACAGCCTTATCACTAGTATATGTGGTCCTGTATTTTACTTTCAGTAACAGCAGAGAGTACTGACACGGGTTTTGATTTATCTCTAAATTTTTAGAGTTCTACTGATAAATGTACAAATTCTGTTATTTTCCCCTGCCATTATAAGTGTGGGGTTTGCCCCAAGGGGATATTTCATGTAAACAACTTATTTTAGATAGATAAAGCATGCAATTATTTGTTACAATAGGTTAATAAATCAGTTAGTTTTTTGAAGTACAAAACACCTGTAATACTTTCCCCTTTGTTTTACATACCTAATGAATTAAAAATTTTTATTTTACTTCAAATTCATCAATGTTCAACNTCTGCCCAGGGAGGTGGTGGAGTTGCCATCCCTGGAGGTGTTTAATAGTAGGTTGGATGAGGCATTTAGTGCCATGGTTTAGACAATGGGTTGGTGTTGGGTTACAGGTTGGACTCAATGATCTCCAAGGTCTCTTCCAACCTCGCTAATACTGTGATACTGTAATTTCAGTTTACCATTATTGCACAACCACCAAATATTTTTCTAACTGCACATTTTTAGAATAATTTTAAAGGGAAAGTGAACTTCCAAAAGTTGTTTGGTAGTTTTGTTATTGGTTTGGTTTGGGTTTTTTGTGCTGGGTCATCATCATGGAATACCAAAAGAAGTCCAGCAAGATAAACTTTTCTGACCTTTGTGGCTTTTCAGTAAGCATAAACTAAAACATACTAGTGGTTGCTAACATGGTGTACAGGATACAGGGATGCAGAGAGATGCCCCCAGACTCAACTGTACAATCCATGGTACATTTTATCAATCACAGGCCCATCATCTTGAGCTAGTTATCCCCTGGGAAAAAATCTGTAATGAAAAAAAAAAAGTGTGCTCTGATTGTCTCTTCTTATAAGGAAAAAATTAATCCTTCATCTTGTAATAATCAACAACTGGGAAAAATTTGCTCAATGAGTCCTCATGGATTCAAATCAGCCAGCCAGCAGAAGTGTTTGTATGGCACCAGCAAAAGGCAGCCCTGCTTCCATTATAATTCACAAAGGATCAATGTCTCCCAGTTTCTCTCAAAGCCTTTGCTAGCCAAGAAGGAAAATTCTGTACTACAAATTAAAAAGGTTGAAATGTGTCTATCAAATGTCAGTTGGAGGGCAGAGATACCCATGAGTGTGTATCCCAGGCAATCTCAGGACCATTATCTCTAATAAAGCCTTACTCTTTCTCTGTGTTTTATCAGAACTAGTCAGTCTTTTCTACTACTTTGTTCACTAAATCACAGTTTAGGTTCTACAGAATAACATGAAGATAAGAGCTTGAAATCTAAATAGAAAAATGTTTATCTATGTGAGCTGCCGTTTATGGAACTGCAGCAGATAAAGAAATATATTTTTGGAGCTCATTCAGGTTATTTATCTTCTGTGTATGTGTTTTGCAATATGCTGTGCGGATTAACCAGATAATCAGGTAGGCCAGTTTAAGGAAATGGAGAAAATGTGATCTATTTACAGCCTCTTCTGGGTGACAATTTAACAACCAATATTTTTTCGCCCTGTCAATTATCTGCAACAGTTATAGTGGGAGCATTTAAAGACTCTACTGTTCCTTTGTGGCAACAGAATAATTTTGAGCATTTTAAAACTTGTTTAGATATAAAATCTTTTATGCTTAACAGTCTGAAGGTCTTACACTCAGAAAAGTCATATTGGAATAGAATAATATGAGACTCCACATTACAAAAGTCATGTTCAATTCTCAGATTTTCAACGTTGTATTTTGATATTTTTGAGCTGTTACATAGGCTTCCCCTGCCAAATCCAAGATTATACTATGTAAAATACTAGTATATTATATGCAACAGCTACTTTTTAGCTTCAGTTATCCTCTGTGAAAGTATTTCTGCCATCTAAACTTTTGCGGATAGCCAGGAATCAGGGATAAATTCACTGGGGCAAATCGAAATGACAGAGTTTGCCCAATTTCTGTTATGAATTCCACTTGCTGAGTGTAGGGATGCCAAATGTTCTTCATAAGGCCTCACTGAAGCAGTTAATAGCATATCAGTACTAGTCTTATGCCTGAGGAAACGTTCCTGGTCTGAAACCCTCTTATAAGCCGTATTTTTCAGGTTGTGCTTAATGCGTGTTCATAGGACCTGCTCAGTTTTTGATTAATAGACAAAATATCAGTGCTGTCTTATTAGCCTTGTGAAGTTTCAGCTGTCATTTTGACAGGAAGAAACTTAACTTTTGCATTTTGAGAATATATTTTTAAATCTTGTCCTGTACTAAGCAACCACTTGTGCTGTACTATTGTGAAGAACTGACTTGTCAATATAGTCAATATTCTGAGTGGAATATATGCATTCATGTAGGATGAAATTGTATGAGGAAAGGCATTCATTATCACCTGTTGGCATGTTCTCATATTCATAGTAATGTGTGTAGCAGCAAATAGCTGCTAATTATTTCAGCGTGAGTTTTAAATGAATAATCAACACTGGATCAAAAGATCCGTAATGTATCAAAACTTTTGTGTACAGTGAGAACGTCATATGCAAAGTGGACATATGGCATTAAATTTAGCCTTTGAAAAGTAAACATGAACTGGTAATTCAAAGAGCAAGATGAACATAGAATTAAAGGCTTTAGATGAATTACTTAAATATGCATATTGGTTGATTTTTGTTTACATTTTTAAAAATTTGTCTGTATGCAAATTACCAATAACACTGAAGATTCTTCTTATAAACTCTATTACTAAAGTGTATCATAACAAAGGAATTAATACTTTTTCTGGTAGAAACATTTTCAAATATGTAAAAATTAGAAGTTGCAAATAAAAGTTTGGGTTGCCTCTGTAAACTATATTAATATAATAATTTATTGTAAAATAATTTCTATCCCTGTGCCTACCTCACAGTGGTTCTATGAATTTACTAATTTTGAATACATCTTAGTTGATCCTCAGAGAGAACAATATATGTTTTATTTTAGTTAATTAAAGTTGATAATTTAATGACCTCATCTGTATGTTTGTTCCAGCACTTTGAAAATAATTGCACCAAATCCAATATAGAGCTTAACTTCTCAGGTGCTTGATGCCCAAAATAAAATGACAATGCTGATGTTAGGTATATAAGCTGTTTCTGCAGCGTCTGAGGAAGGACTGAGAGCCTCAGGGTGAGATTTGAGAGCAATAAGACTTCCATCAGCTAGTCAGTGTAATACTGTTATATTTGAAACTACCTTCTGGAATTATGCTATGCCCATTATGTTTTGGGTTCATTCCTAGAGATGGGCATCTATGATCTTTTCTTTCAAAGCTTTCAGTGAAGCGCTGTTTTCTTTGAAAGGGCAGTTATGTGGGCATAGAAAAAAGACACTCTGCAGACAGTGATCATTACCCTGAGAAATCTGATCTGCAGGTCTCTTGATAACATTTAATATCATTATTGATGATATGGACAGGGGAATTGAGTCCACCATTAGCAAGTTTGCAGATGATACCAAGCTGGGGGCAAATACTGAACTGCCAGAGGGTAGATGGGCCCTTCAGAGGGACCTTGATAGGCTAGAGAAATGGGCAGATTCCAATGGTATGAGATTTAACACGTCCAAGTGCTGGGTTCTTCACTTTGGACATAACAACCCCATGCATCACTATTGGCTGGGGGATGAGTGGCTGGTGAAATGGAGAGGGATTTGGGAGTAATGGTTGACAGAAAAGTTAATATGAGCCAACAGTGTGCCCAGGTGGCTAAGAGGGCCAATGGCATCCTGGCCTGTATTAGGAACAGGGTGGTCAGTCGGACTAGGGAAGTTATCCTTCCCCTGTACTCGGCGCTGGTTAGACCACATCTTGAGTACTGTGTCCATTTCTGGGCTTCCCAGTTTAAAAAGATGTTGAACTGCTTGAGAGAGTCCAGAGAAGGGTGACAAGATGGTGAAAGGACTGGAGGACAAGCCCTATGGGGAGCGGCTGCGGGAGCCAGGATTGTTCAGCCTGGAGAAGAGGAGGCTCAGAGGTGACCTCATTGCTGTTTACAACTACCTGAGGGGGGTTGTAGTCGAGTGGGTGTAAATCTGTTCTCTCAGGCGGCCAGCACCAGAACAAGAGGACAGGGGAGGTTTAGACTGGATGTTAGGAAGAGCTTTTTCACAGAGAGGAATGGTCTGGCCAGGGAGGTCATGGAGTTGCCATCCCTGGAACTGTTTAAGAAAAGACTGGATGAGGAACTCAGTGACATGGTCTAGATAATGGGAGGCTCAGATCGACAGAGCGATCCCTGTGTGGGAGTTGCTTGGGAGTTGGACTAGATGATCACTGTGGGTCCCTTCCAACTCAGAATAACCTGTGAACATGTGAATTACCAGGGTCTTCTGACTTAGTAGTGGAATGGTTTCCTGTTCTGCTATTGGAGTAATGCTCTTTCATGGGGACAGATATGAGATCTGTGGACTCTCTAGAGGCTTGATTCTGTAGGATGGAATGGTGAAGTTCACCTGGTAAACAGTAAACTTGAATCCTGGTTTCTGCTCCCAGAATTTTATCAACAACTTTGAGTTCAATTCAATCCCACAAAACCTTTCCCCCGGGTTAGTTTTTATTAGACATTCCACATTTCTGCTGAAAAATTACTATTTCTTGTAACACTATATGTGCTTCAAAACTAGAGCTTGGTTTCACTTCGTTGTCATATATAAATTTGTAAACAAGCTTTTGCAGTGTGGCGGCTCTTACTGATCTGAAACAGGCAGCAGCCCGTCTACTGTTTTTCTCTTTGCTTGCTTCTTGCCCTTGTTGTCCTTTTCAAGAAAGCAAACACTCACTGTGTCTTTATGTTCATGATCTTTTCGATGAGAGATAAGCTTTTTCTCCATGATTCATCTGTAAATCATTGTAATGAATAAAATAATTGTATTTAGTTAATTGTTATCCAGTTGGAAGTTGTTATTAAAATTTAGTTTCCTACCAGTATTTACTCCTCAGAAATCATATTTTAGTAAATCTGTATATCTACTCTGCTGTTCATAGTGCTATTATACCTGTGACATTGTAATAGCAAGAGTGAAAATTAAATCAACTTTTTGGTGACAGAATTCGAGTACTAAATGTCAAACTAATGAATATAGAGTGGGCATATGTAAATGGCCTAGGAGAGCAGAGATATTCTTAACATTTCTCATTTTAAGCATGGATCAACCTGAGTTTCCCCATGTGAAAGATTGCTCTGGCTGTAACTTGACCAGAAATTGCTTTAAAAATGGCTTCCTATTCTTGCTAAAATTTAAGTAACAATTGATAGATGTCCAGCTGGACAAGAATAAATTAAGAACTGAGATGGCAAAAGGATTCCTTTCTATTCAGTGATATGACAGTCAGAAAGGTGAGAATTCTTGGCTCTGCTCTATTCTTACCAGCTGTCTTGTCAAAAAGACCTGGATGTGACCTTTCACAGAGGACACTTCTCCAGAAAAAGAGGGTTAATTTTGACCTGTTGAGCCCTGGGAAAAGGTTTAGTGACTGGACTTTGGGAGTGGGTGTTTAGGGCTCACTGAACTCTGATTCCGCCGCAATTCATGCTTTTGGGGGCAGATGTGCCCCAGAACTGACCAGAGCCCCATCTTGCTCAGTGCCCACACACTCTGCTCCCTTCCCCATGGACACAGAACCGGGAACAGTGCTGGGGCGGAAATGTGCCTTGTGGTAAATGCCCCAGATCTGGATTCAGGCACTGGAAAGTATACTCAGAGTGAGGACCTGGGTATAACCTGCTTGTTTTATTTCCATTTGTTCTGAAGAACTGTGTATACATGCTGACTGTCTCAAATATGCCTTTCACTGGCTTTTCTCTGATGTGATTTCCTGCCATCGTTGGTGCTCTCCATCTTTCCTGAATCTGGTAATTGAAACTGTAAGAGGTGAGCTTTGCTCAGAACAACTCAAAAGGTTAGATGCAAAATTTTTTGAGAGCAGTTTCAAAATACTGTCTTCTAAAAATCCCTTTTATATGTTGAAAAAAGTGGTCAAAATATCGCCTGTGACTGTCTCTTTTATTGGTTTATTTTGATTTAGATGGAAATAATCTCTGCTTATTTGACTAAATACCCAAATTAGATATCTGGTATTTTTAACAAAATAATTCAGATAAGTAGTCAACTATAGAACATGTTGGCTAAAGAAATAAGCATTGATTCAACAGAGGCAAAATGAAGAAAACACTTCTGAGGTTGTCTGAAGATGGATGCCTCTGCGCATTGAAGAGATCATCAGAGGCAAGAGATGAAATGGCCTAATTCAAGAAATTGGACAAAATATGCTTTCTAGTCCAAGTAATCTTCTCAGGACTGAAATGCAAATAAAATTTTGAGTGCACTCCCTTCCCTGGAAAGGCTTGAATAGGTGAAATCAGTTTTTGTTTGGGAGCAGTCTCGACCTGCTCAATACAGCCTGTGCCAGTGCTCTCTGTATCAGTGCCTGTGCTGAGCAAACCAAACCACCCTTTCTTCAGGAGAGTCATTACAATTTCCTCTCTCTCATTCTTTCAGCTCAGTGCTATCCAACAAGTGTAGATACCTTTCTTTAATGTTGGTTTTAATTCACTAGGGATTTTAAATTACCTGAGCTGAAAAAAACCAGACATTTTTGTAGATGAGAATGTCTTCCATGAATCTAAATTAAAATCACTTAAATGGATTCTCTATTTTGTGTAGCATTAGTTCAAAGAAAGCACATGACACAGGGTTTAGTATTCAGTAGACTTCTTATTTTATTGTATAAAAGTAATTACCTTTTAAATACTATCCAAATTAACATTACAATATTCCTCTGGGCTTATACATTTTAAAAGCATAATGTAGACTCAGTATCTAATACAGAAGAATCTTATTTCCTTTTTTGCTAAATTAGTCTGCTGTATAAATTTGAATAATTTGCAGTGCGAGTGGCAGCAAATTTTTTTTTACTAATAAGACTCATATTACAACAAAAGACAGTGTTTTCAGCACAGGCCACTTAGAACTTGAAGAGCTTAATTTCTTTGTATTTGTGTTTCTTAGTAAGCTATTTCTGGGACATAATCTTTTATGTTAACTGTCTTTGTTTTATTAGACCTCCTCAAGATAAAATATATGACTTAAAATAAGGTTACATCTCAATCCTCTGGTGACTTTTGCATATTAAAAGTCCCAGCTGACTATAACAATATATAAAATTCACTTCTATCTATTGAAATTATTGAGAACATCTGACTGGTTTTGTATTATACACAGATATGGTTTTCATGATTTCACATAAATCTCTTCACCAGTGTGTTTTGTGATAAGAAAAATTTTCTTATTTTATCATTATATATATTTTTTGCTCAGGTCTGAAGCAAATTAATCACTTTCTCATACGCATAAAGCTAGATGATTTAGCAATAACTTCACAGTAAAATCAAGGGGACAGCTAGGAAAATGTTTTAAGTTTTTTGAAGAACAGATTGACCTGGACAATGAACAGGTGATAAGGGAAGGGTAGGAGAGATATAATGAAGGTTAAATAGGGTAGTCCACCAAATATCTCAGTGGTCTGCTGACCCCAAGAATATATGGGGAACACATTAGCAGTTATAGCAGGAAAAAAATGGAGCTTCATTTTGTATGACAAAGCATCAGGATTCTGTAGTTCCCAATGTTCTCTGCGTTGTTTATATGTCTGAAAATTCCTGGATGAAAAATATTCTGTGGGAAAAAACAGGTAGAACCTATGCATAAAGCCATTAACAACACAACTTATCCTAAAACACCCTCATAATTTCTGCAAGATTCTGGGATTGTAACAGGTATTAAAAGAAAAAAAAAATTATCAGGTAATATTAGTTTTATTGCCTTCTTTTCAGGAGGCAATACTAGTCTAAAATAGGAGGGACAGAGGTGTGTGTTACATATAGATTTATAGATATATTTAACTGGCATTGTAGTTCCCTAACAGCTAAAAGCTCTTTCTAACTCTTTTGCTCTCCATTAAGTTTCTCCTAAAACATACATTTTCACTTAAGCTCAAAACAATGACATTAGAAAACCCATGCATTTTCACAGAAAAGTTTCACTGCTAACATTTTTTATTTGGGTGGGGTTTTTAATCCTTCAGAATATTCACATGACATAATTTTTCCATTCTGCTTCAAGTTAAGGTGTTGACACAGTATCATGAACAAGGAAAATGACAGTCTAATTCATCCAAGTAAAATTGTTTCATTGCCTTTGTGAAATGGACATGCAAGTGACACCACAAAGCTTGAAAGTGAGTTCTTGTATGACCACTGCCCTTCATTTTAAGGCTGGCGGGGGGGGGTAAGAGAAAAACCACCTTTTTTTTTTACTGTTACATTTATGAATCTATCCTCTCCCTTTCTCATTAAGTAAAGTTATAATATTATCTGCCAGTGTGGTTTTGCCTTCAGCTGTTTCTCTGAACATATTCTCATTTAATGCAACCAGAACTGGTCCGTTGGCTATTGACACTAATTGTCCCATTTCCTGTTAAATACTTAAGGCTAACAAAGCATTTCTGTATCATTCCCTTCGGGAAATAAGAGCAAATTATTAGATTCATTTTGCTTCAAATGCAGAGTTCACAGTGATTAGTTTTATCAGTGAAAAACTGAAAAGAGCCTTGCTGATCTAGTACCACGAAAATACGTTGCTGAGTCCCCTCTTGTGTAGCCACAGGAATTGGCTTAGGGCATCAGGATGGTGTGTAGAAGGTGGGTTAGGCTCTCTGTTCTAGGTTTTACATAGGTTTAACATGTAATGTACATGTTAATTACATGTTTAACATGTAATACTTGTATCTTGCCAATAAGAAATTAATTGCCCTGGAATGCCTGGCTCCTTATTTAGGTAACTATTGTGAATTATATATTCATTTAAACAAAGGAAATCAAAGCCATAATGCCATGTCTAGTCTGTGGAACATTTAGCATTGGAACATTAGCAGCATTTTAGTTAAACTGTAAGTAGGTGACTAAGTTATGACAAATCACACAGCTACGGAAATAAGGCAAGTGCTTATCAAGATGTACCTTTAAGGAAGATAAGTCTTTAGGAGTGGCATACACCACTGCCTTATGGATTGTGTAACCATGCATAGTTTAGAAACTCTGAGGTGAAATGAATATGAGAAACTTGGGGAAAAAAAATGTTCAAAGACATATTTAAGGAAAAATCCCCTAAATCAATTTTCCCTAGGACAAATGTTCATTAATACTTGCCTATTTAATTTTTGTCAAGCCAAAGGGATCTATTTTAATTGTAACAAATCACTGGCAGAAATAACACTTCTTGAACATATTTTGAAAAATAATGAATGTTATAATTCTCTCTCTAGGTACCCAGTAAGACAAAAACCAAAGTGGTATGGAAATACTCCAGACTTATACTTATTTGAATTGAAATTATAGAAATTTATAAATTAGCAAATCATGAAGATTATATAAAAGTAAAGCAATCATATTTGTAAATTAGCTGTGCTGTAATACATGTACATTCTAATTTTGTCCCTTAACTTTTGTCACAGCATAACTGAAAGCAGCTTTTTTAAAAGGTCTGGGAGAACAAACCACATGTATGTTAACAAGTAACAGACATTTACTTAGTATAATAGAATGGTTTTACAAAAATTAGTTTTTTATTGTTGTCATTCCCAATCCTATTCCATGTGCATAGCATCTCTTTAACACAAGCCCTGAAAGCATCCACAGAGTTTCCCTACAAACCTCTTTGTGTTGTAGTAAATCAAAATACATTCAGTATCACTGACAATCCCTGAATATTAGTACTCATGTTGTGATCCACAAGCATGGTAAACATACAAATAATCTTCTATGTTGTTTAATGTGGTGGAAATCTGTACAATACTCTCTTTGAGTTTTAGTGGCATGGCTTTTCCCCAACCTTCTGTGCCAAACTCTTATTGCTGAAATAATTTTGCTTTCTCAGGCAGAAAACTATTTTCATTTGTGTACAGCAGCACTTTGCTTCACAACAAACAAGATGTGACTACTTCCAACAGAAATGTATTTAATGTAATGTATCGAGCTCATGGAGTATTTTTAGCACATTTCCATCAAAATAATATGAAGTATGTTTCATAAATCTATCCAGTTCTTCAGAAGGCAACTCTTCATTTTTCTTCTTCCTGTTCTGGCTTGGCTTTTTCTGTCTGCTTTAAAGCACATTTGGTCATGACTCTTTTTCCCTGGAGAAATCAGAACTTCTCCTGTATTTAAAAAAGTGGTTGAATTAGATGAGACATATCCTGGAGCAACTAAAAGTTCTGATCCATCTACCACTGAAATAAATGGAAACATTTCTTAAGAGGCAATTAGATCATGTCTATAGAGGTAATTCTCAGAGCTCCCATACAAAGGAAGAAGCTAGGGGAAAGTGGAGCATTCTGGAGGCTTTCATTCCTTTGTGCTCATCATACTTTGGGTTGTCTGTGATTCTGTGTTGTGACAACTGAGGAAGTTCTCAGTCCATTTTATGCAATTCAGTATCAAAAGCCAAAAATTACTTCAGAAAATGTAGATGGTTTTACTGAGGATCCCCTATTTGGCCCAACCTTGCAGCCCCCGGTGGCAGCACTAAAATTGCTTCTGCCTAGTTCTACTGCAGTTTAAGTGGTACTATGAAACGAGTGGGAGCTACATTTACAAAGGTAGCTGTCAGTAGGAATGGCAATGATGGAATTGGTTCTATGTGACACTAGAGAACCTCCAAGCAACAGTTACTGATTTGACTCTGGGTAATTAAACAAAACGAGAGGTGGAGGTGTCCAAGGTGAGCAGGAAAGGCTGCAAACTAGCCATGTTAAAGTATTGTCTCAAACTCTGCTTCAAGAGCACGTACTGAGAATTATTCAGTCTAAGTCCATTCATATGGAGGCCTCACTGTAAGCTGCTTTGTGCGCTGTTCATTGAAGAAAATTGACACACATGTGGTGCAACTGGGCAGGATGAGAGAGAAGGAAGCAAGGGGCTTCCTAGTAAAGTACAATTCATGTACTGACTGCTGTATTACTGGTGTCAGACATGCTATGTTTCAAGTAAAGGACACCTAGGACCCTTTCATCTGGGATCCACTGAGAGCTAATGCTACTTTTAGAGATAAATTATAGTTAGGGCATTGCTAATACGTATCATGTAATGAGCTGTGTAAAGGGAGGAGGGAGATTGTAAGCCTTTCAAGCTTTCCTCTCACTTTTATTTCAGTCACAGCTGATGTTTATCTTGGGTAAAATGTGTTTGTGATACTGAAAAGTGGAGTTAGAGAAGGATCTCTGACATAGCTGTGACTAAAATTCCTTTTAGGGGACTGCCTCATTCCATGGCTGCTCTCAAGCACTTTTATGTACACATCAGAGGTGAACAGAGAGTTGTACAAAACAAAGAAGGTCTGACTGGCATCATCCCATGTTGATATTTAGATAATTCTGGCAACAATTGAAGATCTCATGCTGCAGCTGATGGCTGTGACTAAGTGGCTGCTTGTGCTGGATGAAGACAAGGTCTAGATGGTGCCAGAAACTGCACAGCCACTTCCTGATTTCCTCAGCTCCTAGCTCAGTCTTTGGTAATCACTCTGCATTTTCCAATATCACCTTCTCTTTGCAAGCGTTTAGGAATGGTATAGCTGAGTGATCATCCCTTGAAACAGCAGTCAGCTACATTTCCCCTCCCCCCCCCACCAAAGCCGAATCACAGAATCACAGAATATTATGAGTTGGAAGGGACCCACAAGGATCATCTAGTCCAACTCACCATCTAACACCCGTACAGAGACCGAGAGCACATCGCAGAGCATAACACCAACCTAGATCCCTCACAGACTAGCAGGCCACTCCGAGCCGGAAGGGGCCCAGCGTCATCCAGCCCTACACCCCCCGGCTAGACCATGTCACTAAGCTCCTCGTCCAGTCTTCTCTTAAACACCTCCAGGGATGGTGACTCCACCACCTCCCTGGGCAGCCCATTCCAATATGCGATTACTCTCTCTGTGAAAAACCGCTTCCTAACGTTAAGATTGAACCTCCCCTGGCGTAGCTTGAGGCCGTGCCCTCTCGTTCTGGTGTCGTCAGCCTGGAAGAAGAGGTCCAC